>JAKCPI010030193.1:0-166383 GCA_023213315.1 Euborellia annulipes | reverse complement strand
AAGATTCGTCCTGGCAGTACGCACAAAGGTACTGTTCGGGTCGCACGGGGCCATAGACAGGACCTAAACGGGACACCTTATGTACGCATGGAATGTAGGAAAAGCTCCATAAATGTACCTACATCGTAGGTCCTGCGACCCAAATTGTATCTGCATAAGACGAACGACAGGTCGCGGCGGAACATAGGATGTACATACATAAGACGAATGTGTGCTATCTGGGATATTAAGTTATCCCATGAATAGATATTTTAATATGCATTCCAAACAGTAAAAAATAAATACATCATTTGGTATTAATTCAAAACGATAAACATAGGATTTCACCAAATTTTATAAAATTTTAGGTTTTTTATTTTTGTTATGTTAGTATGATGTAAATACATCGTTTGGTATCTATTCAAAACGATAAACATAGGATTTCCCTAAATTTTATAAAATTTTAGGTTTTTTATTTTTGCTATGTTGGTAGAATGTAAATACATCGTTTGGTATCCATTCAAAACGATAAACATAGGATTTCCCTGAATTTCATAAAAATTTTAGGATTTTTATTTTTGTTATGTTGGTAGAATGTAAATACATCGTTTAGTATCCATTCAAAACAATAAACATAGGATTTCACCAAATTTTATAAAATTTTAGGTTTTTTATTTTTGTTATGTTGGTAGAATGTAAATACATCGTTTGGTATCCATTCAAAACGATAAACATAGGATTTCATCAAATTTTATAAAATTTTAGGATTTTTATTTTTGTTATGTTGGTAGAATGTAAATACATCGTTTAGTATCCATTCAAAACGATAAACATAGGATTTCCCTAAATTTTATAAAATTTTAGGTTTTTTATTTTTGTTATGTTGGTAGAATGTAAATTCATCGTTTGGTATCCATTCAAAACGATAAACATAGGATTTCCCTAAATTTTATAAAATTTTAGGTTTTTTATTTTTGTTATGTTGGTAGAATGTAAATACATCGTTTAGTATCCATTCAAAACGATAAACATAGGATTTCACCAAATTTTATAAAATTTTAGGTTTTTTATTTTTGTTATGTTAGTAGGATGTAAATACATCGTTTGGTATCTATTCAAAACGATAAACATAGGATTTCCCTAAATTTTATAAAATTTTAGGATTTTTATTTTTGTTATGTTGGTAGAATGTAAATACATCGTTTGGTATCCATTCAAAACGATAAACATAGGATTTCACCAAATTTTATAAAATTTTAGGATTTTTATTTTTGTTATGTTGGTAGAATGTAAATACATCGTTTGGTATCCATTCAAAACGATAAACATAGGATTTCACCAAATTTTATAAAATTTTAGGATTTTTATTTTTGTTATGTTGGTAGAATGTAAATACATCGTTTGGTATCCATTCAAAACGATAAACATAGGATTTCACCAAATTTTATAAAATTTTAGGATTTTTATTTTTGTTATGTTGGTAGAATGTAAATACATCGTTTGGTATCCATTCAAAACGATAAACATAGGATTTCACCAAATTTTATAAAATTTTAGGATTTTTATTTTTTTTATGTTAGTAGAATGTAAATACATCATTTGGTATCCATTCGAAACGATAAAGATAGGATTTCACCAAATTTTATAAAATTTTAGGATTTTTATTTTTTTTATGTTGGTAGAATGTAAATACATCATTTGGTATCCATTCAAAACGATAAACATAGGATTTCACCAAATTTTATAAAATTTTAGGATTTTTATTTTTGTTATGTTAGTAGAATGTAAATACATCATTTGGTATCCATTCGAAACGATAAAGATAGGATTTCACCAAATTTTATAAAATTTTAGGTTTTTTATTTTTGTTATGTTGGTAGCACTTCTTATCACGTTAATCTATTGTATTTCTATCTGAAGGGATCTATCCTAAAATTTTTTATTCCATTAGGGATGAAAATTACTAATATTAATAGATATGTTCATAGATGACGTCATCAGTGAGCAAAATAGTTAGAATTGTCTTTTGGCCATGTTAAAGATAGGACAAATTTGAAATTTTGAATACCTCTCAAAAAGTCACTTTTGATCCAAAATGAAATTTTATATCAAAGGTATCGGGTTTTTGATAGTATCTATTTGTATTTTAAATTTCATCCAAATCGGTCCAGCAGGGAAACCTGTAGCTTTGTCTAAAAATTTGAAAATTGAAGAAAAGAATGAAAAAAAAAAAGAAAAAAAAGAAAAAAAGAAAAAAAAAAAAAAAAAAAAAGGAAAAATAAGAGACTAACTTTTGACCTTCCGAAATTGGCAAAATCTCAACTTTGAGCCTCTGCCATTCTTTTTGGGACTGGAATTTTTTTTTGAATTCGTGCTCAAAATAATCCTTATTTATTCTAGTTTAATATAAACAAAATTTGGCTCCGATATCTTAAAAACTTTTTGAGATATTCGCCCAGAAAGAGAAAAGTTTCTCAAAAAAATTTTTTCACGTCCCTATCTTTTATTAAGGATTTAAAATCATTCTTGATAATATAGTCTAGGGACGACTCGTCCATCTAAATGCAATGGGCCATTGGCATCTATTGGAATATCAACTAAATGGTAGAATTAAGAGTTTCTTTGCTTTCTTTTGCTTTTCACATGCTCGGCGACGAGTCGCTCCCGCGACTCTTGATTTTGAAAAATGTATTGGAGAAAAAGGGCACATATTCACTACCCCAGGGAATAACTTTTTTGTTCTCCCTATACATATAATATAAAGGGAAAATTAAAAGCTTACCCCAGGGGCCTTTTTCGAGGCCCTTTGGTCCTGTAAATATTTTAAAAGAGATGTTGCGAAAATCCTATTCCATTTATTTATTTTTATTTAATAATTAAATTGGTCAAAATTTATTCGGTTTTTGATATCAAAATAAAAACAATAATTTCCTTAATATAATAAGAAATTTAAATATTTGTTTAGCAAAAGACCAACAGGTAGGCAAAAGACTAAAGTAGTTATTTATATTTCGGCACCACTAAATGGAAATAATACATTTAAAATTAGTTTATCTAACGCTTGAATTCCGAAGTTAAAAATCTTAATCCGAATGATCAGCAGTTGCCTTATTAAGTGGCTAGTCTGAATGCAACTGAACTGGTGAGGAGAAAATTGTTTTAAATTTTCAATGAGCCGAGGACTCACTTCTCTACTCATTTAATGATCTTTTAAGCAACTTTAATTGATCGTGTAATATGAGATGAACAAAAGGATGCTTTCAGCTCAAGCACAAGCATGGGCGTAAGTTGAGTATTTGGCTGGGGGGGGGCTCCCGGCACCCTCCTAGTTACGCCCATGCCTCTCCCTCCCCTAACACGTTACGTAATATGTGAACAAGCACTAAGGTATTTTTCTAAAATTTATAAAATATTCGTTTATTTAATAAAAATTGGGAGTGTGGAGATTGCTAATAAAGAGAAATAAAAAAAAATCATTGTGTGGTTTTATGAAACCACGATGCAAGTGAAACTTTTTTTTTCGGATCGAAGACATTTAACTGAAAATTTTCATAAAATTAATATTCTTATAGTTAAAAAAAGTTTCGAATGAATTTTTATAAAAGCATAAAAAGATGAAATCAATCAATTTGGCAATTATTTCAAATGATGGGAGAACATCAATTTGTTTTTTTCAAATTCGATCTGCGCCCAGAGTGCAGCCAGGGAGCCTCGCTTCACTCTCGTCTAGGCTTTTCTTCACGCGCAGATTCGAATTTTCAAAAAGTCGCTATATCTCTCTTATTTTTCGTTGGATTTGTGGAAAAATGCAAAACCGATCTTTTCAATCATTTATAAAGCTATAGACATTTTTTTTATTTAACTACTACCACATAAAATGGGGGTTTATTAATTGCTTTCAAAATTGTTTGAAGACCATTCTTTTGGACACCAAATATATGTTGACACGAAAAATGTGAATTTTAAAATGTAAAATTTATCAATATAGAAAAATATTTATATTTTGTTATCATGAGAACCATTGATCCTATCTTTCTATGAAATACAAGAGTAATGTGTGCTTCAAAATATTTCAAGGGCAAAATGAGAATATACATTTCAAAGATCATCTAAAAACTAATTGATTTATGAATTTTAATCAAAATCGTTTGAACGAATTTTGAGAAAATCGAAAATAAAAAAAACTGAAAAAGTACATCAGTAAAGTACTAGTACTTTTTGGCCGATTTTATTCTAAAGCTTCGTGTCATGTGCCAGGGGGGTACTTTAATTAAATATAAAATTTCAACCTCCTAGCTCTTTTCGTTATTGAGATATTTTGTTCACAAAATACACCCACCCCCGCCCCACCCCCACCGAGGCAGAGCATGTTGCATAAAACCATTTTTTTTGGACTCAGGGGATCTCAAAACGTGTATATCCATCAAAATCTCGACATCAAATTTATTACATATATATATATATATATATATATATATATATATACATATATATTACATGTATAGGTAAGAGAAAGTAAAAATGGATTTTCGCGGTTTTCTCTGAAACCGTTAGCCGTACATAAAAAACTGATAGATGTTATTATGTGCATTTTTTATAGATCTACAACTTTTATATAACATTTTTTTTGTATATAATTTAAATTTAACAAGATAAATAAATAAAATGAATATTTTTTGATTTTTTTTCAGGGCTCTTGGGGCACCCTTTCCCCTTATCCGATTGAGCTGAAATTTTACACTGGTTATTTTTTTTGGCAATGGCACCAAACTAGGGGATAGCTTCAAAAAAAATCTCAAAAAATTTTTTCCCAGTAGTAGCTAAGAGCCACCCTAATATGGTATATACATATATGTGTATATACCATTAGGGTGGCTCTTAGCTACTACTGGGGAAAAATTTTTTTGATATTTTTTTTGACGCTACCCCCTAGTTTGGTGCCATTGCCAAAAAAATAACCTGTGTAAAATTTCAGCTCAATCGGATAAGGGAAAAGGTGCCCCAAGAGCCCTGAAAAAAAATCAAAAAATATTCATTTTATTTATTTATCTTGTTAAATATAAATTATATACAAAAAAGTGTTATATAAAAGTTGTAGATCTATAAAAAATGTACATAATAACATCTATCAGTTTTTTATGTACGGCTAACGGTTTCAGAGAAAACCGAGAAAATCCATTTTTACTTTCTCTTACCTATACATGTAATATATACAGTTTATAGAGAGAAAATATTTGGTTTCATGTAATAAATTTGATGTCGAGATTTTGATGGATATACACGTTTTGAGATCCCCTGAGTCCAAAAAATGGTTTATGCAACATGGTCTGTCTCGGTGGGGGGTGGGGTGGGAGTGGGGGTGGGAGTGTTTTGTGAACAAAATATCTCATGAACGAAAAGAGCTAGGAGATTGAAATTTTATATTTAATTAAAGTACCCCCCTGGCACGTGACACGAAGCTTTAGAATAAAATCGGCCAAGAATTACTAGTACTTTACTGATGTACTTTTTCAGTTTTTTTATTTTCGATTTTCTCAAAATTCGTTCTAACGATTTTGATTAAAATTCATAAATCAATTATTTTTTAGATGATCTTTGAAATATATATTCTCATTTTGCCCTTGAAATATTTTGAAGCACACATTACTCTTGTACTTCATAGAAAGATAGGATCAATGGTTCTCATGATAAAAAAATTATTTGAAAGTTGTGTTCTGTGCTTATCACACCAGATTTTTCGTGTCAACATAAATTTAGTGTCCAAAAGTATGGTACATGTGAATTTTAAAATGTAAAATTTATAAATATAGAAAAATATTTATATTTTGTTATAGGGAGAACCATTGATCCGATCTTTCTATGAAGTACAAGAGTAATGTGTGCTTCAAAATATTTCAAGGGCAAAATGAGAATATATATTTCAAAGATCATCTAAAAAATAATTGATTTATGAATTTTAATCAAAATCGTTAGAAGGAATTTTGAGAAAATCGAAAATAAAAAAAACTGAAAAAGTACATCAGTAAAGTACTAGTACTTCTTGGCCGATTTTGTTCTAAAGCTTCGTGTCACCTGCCAGGGGGGTACTTTAATTAAATATAAAATTTCAATCTCCTAGCTCTTTTCGTTCATGAGATATTTTGTTCACAAAACACTCCCACCCCCACTCCCACCCCACCCCCACCGAGACAGACCATGTTGCATAAACCATTTTTTTGGACTCAGGGGATCTCAAAACGTGTATATCCATCAAAATCTCGACATCAAATTTATTACATGAAACCAAATATTTTCTCTATATATATATATTACATGTATAGGTAAGAGAAAGTAAAAATGGATTTTCGCGGTTTTCTCTGAAACCGTTAGCCGTTCGTAAAAAACTGATAGATGTTATTATGTGTATTTTTTATAGATCTACAACTTTTATATAACACTTTTTTGTATATAATTTATATTTAACTACTTAAATAAATAAAATGAATATTTTCTGATTTTTTTTCGATTTTGAGGGCTCTTGGGGCACCCTTTCCCCTTATCCGATTGAGCTGAAATTTTACACAGGTTATTTTTTTTGGCAATGGCACCAAACTAGAGGGTAGCGCGAATAAATTTCCAACTTCGAAAAATAAGAGCCACCCTAATATACAATATTAGGGTGGTATTTGGACTATAGCTATGATGATAATGATTTATTTAAATGACCTGTTAATGATTTTAAAGTCATGGAAGAGGACTATAGCCACAATATTTTTTGGGGGGATGGAGTTCCTGCCTCTCTCTCTGAAATGAATTTAAAAAAAAAAATTTTTATAATTCTAACAGTATTTAAAATTTAAACTCCGGGGAACGGAGGAGGGTAAGTTTGGACCCCATATCCTACCCTGGATACGGCCATGTCATGGAATATTATTAATTTATTGATGGATTTCCCAGCAGATAATTAATTATATGTTAATTTAGTAAGATTAATAATATTTAAATCAGATAGACAATTCAAAATAGGTGGAATTAAAATTCAATCAGCTTGCACAAAGGGAATTAAGGGAAAAGAGTTATGGGTCGGAACAATGAAAGAAAAGAAATTTACCCGGAAAGTGAAAACAGTTCAAGGGGGTGGGGGTTCCAAACCTTTCTTTGACAACCAACTTTGTAACAAAGCTCATTACAAGACCCTTGCTGTCAAACTATTTTAATTTAATAGTCATTTGTATAATACTTTATTTTTGCTCAGGGGCCCACATCTTATGGGTACGTGGATGGCGACCACGAGCTGCCCGAGAAGGACAGGCAGTCCTTCTGTTCTTTATATGTCTGTCTCTTCCTTCCTCTTTTCAAAAGGCGTCAGACCCTGCGACAAGCCGGCCTGTTCTATCCTTCTCGGTCGCAAAAAGACATAATAGGGTTAGAGGGAAAAAGCGAGGACCGCCGGCCCCGCATCGTGGAATAAGGGGAGGACAGACAAAGAAGAAGATAATACTTTAATTACTCCTAACTTTTACAAAATGTTTTTGTTTTAATTTCTAATTAGCAACTTCTAACTCAGTAATCAAATGTTATATAAAAAAAGTAAAAAACTGGTATGACTGGAGCACAGCAAACAACTTTCTCTTACCCTTCGGTAAGAGAAAGTTGTGCTCCGTGCTGGTCACACCAAATTTTTTGTTTCGAGATATATATTTAGTTGCTCTTAGCACTTTAGTTTCAAACTTGGCCACGCGTTTATTCATAGATGGCGCTGAGCTACGAATTCTTCCACATCAGTAAAGTGTACTTCAAACGACTTCCACGAAAAATTTTACTTATATACTTTTTAAAGAGCATCTAAAAAATAGTTCATTACAATTTATTCAGTTTTATTTTCTCAACTTTTAACAATAAAAACAATAACACTTTCTTTTACTCACAATACAACTTTTAACAATAAAAAATGACAGCTTAGCCTAGCAACATAAACAGTACAATCATAAAATTCCTATACGGGGTCACACATTCCACTAATCCCCACTTTAGGATGCCCATGATCTCAGCTTCTCTGCCCCCATGCAGAAATTATATACTCTGATGCAGTCCGCCGCTGTTTCTGGAGATGGGCGTATGACAATATCCAGCCTCGCCTGGTAAAAACCGCCTTCTTACTTCCCTGTACATTGGGCAATTGCCCAAGAAGTGTTCCAGCGATTCCTCCTCCTTTAGATTGCAGATTGTGCACATCTCGCTTGGGTCAATTTGCATCTTCTTCCATTTATCTAGAGACTTATATCAGTATTTCTTCTGTTGGACACTCAGTTGATGAACTATTCTCTGGATTTTTAGAGGGATAATCAGGTCGCTATTGAGGTCGTAAAAAGTAGGGTAAGTCGGTGTATATTTATAACGAAAGCGAGTGCATTATGTTTGGAAGGTTAGCACTTATCGATTCCCCATCCTGAGTATTCCAGAGATCAAGGTTACCCCCGACATTGAAATAATATTTCAATTGTTCTGCCCAGTTTAATCTCTTATCAGGTTGGTCCACTCTCATCATTCTCTCGTACATTATTTTAGGTAATCTTACTGGAGACATCAATAAATCTTTACATAGCCATTTGATAGCTCTCAGAATAGAGCCAATGATCAATTATTTCACGTTAAACTCTTTCCTATTAACATACTTGGGATTTGAATTGACCAAGTGATATAGCGACTAGAAGAACCTTACTTGAGTTTTTTCAATAATTTCTGGGTATAGCAGAGCCCAAATTTCTGAAGAGTAAATGACAACATTGAGAACTAAAGATTTGTACAATAAAATAACGTCTACTGTCGTTAGATTCCAATCCTTTCTTTTCAATGAGTGTTTTTACATTCGCCATTGCGCTGTTAGCCTTCGACACCATCGCCTGCGTTGCTCTATTGAAAAGACCGGAGAAGCTAAATTTTATCCCCAAATAATCATATTCATTTACAATCTGAAGTTTGTGCACCCATATTTGAAATCCAGATTACTTTGAGTTCTTTCAGCTTTCATAAAGATCATTATTTTAGATTTATTCTCATTTACTACCAGGTGTTTTTTTTTCTGTACTCCTCAAGCGGAGTGCTTGAGCCTCCTCAGTTTAATGGGGGTGTCAGCCATCAGCATAAGATCATCTGCGTAAAACAGAGCAGGCAAATTTGTTGTGTTATCCACATCGACCCCGAGGCATCCCCTCTCTTTCAAAAAACCATCAAAATCCGATATAAAAAGAGAAAAGAGCAGAGGACTAAGCGAGTCACCCTGAAGAACACCTCTTGTGACCTTAATGTTTATTGTTAGTCTGCCATTTACTTCCAGTACGATGTCAGCCTTTTCATATAGGCTCTTTGTCAATCGAATGAGCTTAGATGAGCTCTAAGCTCCAAAATCGTGTAATTTTCTCCAAAGCAGTGAATGAACTACTGTGTCAAATGCACGTTTAAAATCGATAAAGCCGCAATATAATTTTCTCTTTGGTAGTTTTAATTGTATTTCTATAACTGCTGAGAGAACAAATAAATTATCTATGCAGTTATGCATCCTGTCAAGAACAAAAAAAATTATTAAAAATTTTAATAACCATGCCATCCGTAAATCCTTGTCCAAGAAAGAAACTACTAGATACCGTTGTTCTTGGATTAATTCTCTGAGATAGTAATTGTGTAAATATTTTTGTTATGTTGTTTATCAGGGATAGTCCTCTATAGTTTTCCGGGATGCGTGGATCTCCTCAGGGCCGTAACGAGGGCGAGACAAAACAGGCGCCCTCCACGGGGGTAATTGGGATGGGAAAAAAAAACTAAGGAGACAGACCAAGTTGGAAGTTGCACGTGGATTTTATTTACCTCATTTTAATAAGTGAGGCGCTACGAGGGAGGGGGACGGACGTTATAATTATCCGAGGAAATTCCCCCCCCCCTCCCTCTCCCGTAGCTCCTCACATTTCACTTTATATATTTTACAAAAATTATATATATATACAATACATAGGGAGCACCCTAACTCTAAAAAGTTGAGGCTTGGCATAAAAAAGTTTGGGAAACATTGAATTACGGGGGAAGGGGGGGCGTAAGTTAGACACATGCCACAGGCGCTTCATATCCTCGTTACAGCACTGGGTCTTCTTTTTTGTGGAGCATAAGTAGCTTAGCGTGACTCCAGGTTTCTGGTATATCCTCTGACTCCAATATTCTATTAAATACAGTAGTTTTAGTATATATATTGTTTTCCAGACGAGGGCGTGTTCTTACAAAATTCGCTCGGGATGACATCAAGGCCAGGAACGCTCCCATTTTTGCACATGCGAAGAGTTTGTTCCAATTCCGACATGAGAAACTCCGACTCCAGTTCAGGTACTCTTATCTCAGTTAACGGGAGAGGATCCTCATATATGGGGCTGGCATAGGAGTTTATAAGGAATTCTTCCCATCGCAGGGCCTCTATTGTGTTCGTGGTTGGATTAGATCTTGTGCGCTCCACTAGTTTCCAGAATTAGGCCATACTATGAATGGATGAGAGCCTTACCTGCAAGTTATCATAGTAAAGTTGTTTACTGATTTTTATAGTTTTCTTATATTATTTTTGCTTAAGGAGTAGAAAACCAAACTCATTTTTTTTTAAATCAAATTGCTTGCATATTTTAAAAGCTAATTTCACGCCTAGTTTGTAGACAATCTTTATTAAACCATGGCTTTGTGATTCTTCTTTGGGGTCTTAAATGATTAATTTTTTACTTTCTCTTACCCTATATATGAAATATATAGAGAGAAAGTATTGGATTCATGTCAAAAATTCGATGTCGAGATTTTGATGGATATTCACGTTTTTTTCATCTCCAATGTCTGGGCAGTGCTTTTTATAGAATTTAATATTACAAGATTCATCTCATTCGAATTCAAACTTGTAGCATAGACTTTACCTAATACATACTAGTCCTATAAAACGAATTGAAATCATGATTCCATACAAATTTTCTTTTGATTCTGGTTTTGTTTTAATTTCACCTTCTAAAAAATTTTGATTATATGATTTTATATCTATTTCGTAAGCCAGATAATCAGAGAGAAGACAAGATTCATTAGTTATCAAGTCAAGAATAAGATGGGCCATGCTACAATTTATCCAACAATGATCGATAGTTGATTTCCCGATATTTGATATATAGGTATAATTTGCGGGGTTATCTTTGTTTGTGCGTCCATTTAACACTAAGAAGCCGTTTTCTTCCATCAGCGAGATCAGTTTCCTTCCTCTAGTGTTTACGAGTCTCTGGAGCATCTAATTGGTTTTAGATGTGACCCCATAATTGATTTCGGGTAAATTTGTTTAAGGTTTCCTATCCTGCTGTTGAAGTCTCCCAGCAACATCACTTTTTCTGATCTACCATCTGTCAAAGTATTTAAGGTATCATCTATAATTTGTACCTGCGCCGTAATATTGTCGCTTGGGAGAGGTATACCAGATCCAAAATAAATCTAAGATTCTGGACTCTTATCTGGACGAGAAGAAAGAATTTGAAATTTCCGATGACCTCAACTTGGAGGTGTTTTTTTATTAACAGCACAAGACCGCCCTTCGCATGTCCTTTTGACTTTTCTCTAGTAGCTGGGGTGATGATGAGCTGGTATTTTTCTTCTAAATTTTTATTCAGAATAGGCTTCATCCATGTTTCTGTGAGGCAAAAGAGTTCACTTCAACCTTATCGTCTTCCTTCAGACCCTTAATTATTGTGTTGTTTTTTCTTTCATATCTTACTCTAGAAATTCTCTTTATCTCCTCGATCTCTGCTTGTTTTGATTCAAAATCGTTTTATTAAAATGATAGGAAATAAATTTGGAATAACAGATAAAAAGATAATTTGTCAAAACTTCAATATTTTAATGATTAAAGATTTATTTGAAAAAATTGTCTTGGAAAAGTTCTATTTTAAAATTGATTTATGTAATAAAATTATTAATAAATATAATACAAGAATGATGGAAAGGGAGATGGTGAGTCTGCCAATGATTACAAATAAATATGGGAAAAGGACCCTAGAATATGTGATAACATCACTTGTAAATAACAATGTAGAGTTGTTGAATATAAAAACACAATATGAATTTAAAAAGGTATTGAAAATAATATACTGTCAAAAAAAGAGAGAAATTGTAGACTAATTGATTTAGATTAATACTTCTTCAAATGTTATGTAAAAAAAAAAAAAAAAAAGCAAAAAGACTTTGTGTAAAAACGATTTTCTCAGCAGATAAACAATAATGTTTCGCAGAGAAGATTGTTTCAAAAAAAAGAGAAATATGTATTGTTGAGAACAACAACAAATGTTCAGACAATAAATTGAATTTGAATTTGAAATTTGAAGTTATCTCCTTTTCCATCTTATCTATAGTTTTCTTAATTTCATTGTTCACCAAAATAGTTTCCTGGGATCTGGCTTTCTCGATACCTTTGATTCTTTGTTCTCATATTGAAGAAATTTGATAGTAATTAATTTTCCAAAATATTTAAGAGATTCAGATTATTACTACGTTACTTCCCTGGTCAATGTACTATATGTGTACTATATATATACATTTTTAGCCCTGAAGATGACCTCTATCGAGACAGAAACGTCGGCCCAATAAAACATTTAAAGAAAAAAAATTTGGCTGCCAGTCTCTGCCCCTGTAACCCTATCTTGATAAAAATCCTAAAATTTTATAAAATTTGGTCAAATCCTATGTTTATCATTTCGAATGGAAACCCTACTATGTATTTACATTATACAAACATAATAAAAATAAAAATTCTAAAATTTGGACTGCAGGATGACATCATTGCAATTTTTCTGCTATAATCGGGAATGAGCAAATCAAATTACACAAATAACATCCTTGACGTGACCTAGCAGCATTTGCGGACTTTTCCCTGTTTCCGAAACTTAATACCAGCTTGACGAAATTCAAGAAAAATCACCGAAGGAGTCAATAGCATTTCAGTAGATGAGTTCTCACCAGTGTCGGATCCAAAGGAGTTTCTCGGGGGGAGGGGGTAATCTGGTGTGACTGGTCTCACAGCACACAATTTTTCTTATTTTCGGTAATTTAAAGGTGCATTCTGTACTTGTTTATCAGAATATATATACAAATTAAATTTTAAGTATTAATTTTTAAAATTTTATATTAAAAATAAAATTTTTTTCCAAAAAAAAAATTTTTTTCGAATCTCGGGGGGGGGGGGGGTAATTACCCTTGTATCCGCGCTTGGTTCTCAAAGTCCTTCTCACACAGTGGAAAAATTGTTTAGTTTCCCAAGACAAGGACTTTCAGGAGGACAATGTCAAATAAATTGTAAATTAAAAAAAAAAAATCAGTCCTGGAACCTTTTGATCACCAATCGTAAAACTTTTTTTTATTAAATTAATCTAATGAAAATCTATAAGAATGTTAATTTTATAAAATTATTGTAGAATGAATGGCGGGAAGAAAACCTAAGGCTGAGAAATAACGTACCCCCCCCCCCAACTTCCTCGGTTTGGTGTTCTACATTCGATCCTCTCCATTTGTATAAAGGTGGCAAAAATAATAAAACTTTTCTAATAAATTAAATTCAAAGCACCAAACAATGAGTTCGTTTTTATAGGCAGTTTCGTTGTAGAAAGTTTATCTAAAACTCACAAAAAAAATTGTCCTTTATCGTTCTATAAATTGATAATAAATATGAAGTGGTGCATAAACAAGAGGACAGAACGAAAACACAACATTAAATTACATTTTAGTAAAGACAATCAAATTGCTATAAAAAAAAAAACTTAGAAGTTCAATTCTAACAAAAGACAAAATTTCTTTAAATTTTAAATGAAAATTTAATATATATACTTTAATAAGAAAAAAAAAATAAATAAAAAACTTTAATATATATATATACCTGGTATACTATACTATATATATATTAGGGTGTCCCTTATTTTTCGATTTTTTTTTTTTAGTTATACCCTCTAATTTTTTTACTTATATTATAAACACTCGTAAATGAAATTTGACCCCATTCGGAGTTCATTTACCCGCCCCGACCTTCTTGGACGAAATTTTGAAAAAAAAAAAAATTTTTACGTCTACGTTCTCATTTTGTTTATTATATTAAAAAAATATCCACAAATCAAATTTTACGTCATTCGGAGTTCATTTAGCACCCCCCCCCCCCCGACCCCCCTGTGAAAAAATTTCGAAATTTTTTTTCACGGAAAGGTTATAATTTTGTTGATTCTATTAAAAAAATACTCGCAAAATAAATTCTGCATCATTCAAAGTTCATTAACCGCCCCTACCCGCCTTGAAACATGTCAAGTTGTTGGTGTTTTTTCCTTTTATTCCTTATCGGCCCTCGGTGATATGGGAGGTGGTGGTGGAATAAAACGTCACCTCTCGCGTTTAACTGGGGGTCGGGTTAAGGGGGAGAGGAATTTGAGGAATTAAAATTTTGAAATGATAGAAAGAGAGGAAATAGAGAAATCTCTTTGATTGAAGAAAAAAGACAGGTTAAAAAAGGTATCGAATGAATTTTTATAAAAGCATAAAAAGATGAAATCAATCAATTTGGCAATTATTTCAAATGATGGGAGAACATCAATTTGTTTTTTTCTAATTCGATCTGCGCCCAGAGTGCAGCCAGGGAGCCTCGCTTCACTCTTGTCTAGGCTTTTCTTCACTCGCAGATTCGCTTTTCAAAAAGTCGCTATATCTCTCTTATTTTTCGTTGGATTTGTGGAAAAATGCAAAACTGGTCTTTTCAATCAATTATAAAGCTATAGACATTTTTTTTATTTAACTACTACCACATAAAATCGGGGCTTATTAATTGCTTTCAAAATTGTTTGAAGACCACCATGGGCGTAACTAGAGAATTTGGCTGGGAGGGCCATGGGACCAGCCATCCTCGCTGGGGGGGGGGGGGGCACGAGCCTTCTGGGGGGCCCTCCCCGACACCCCCTAGTTACGCCCATGAACATATGAAAACAAGATTTGAAATGATTGTAAAATTTTACCATCGTTAGCAGAATTCAGAAACAACTAATCGTAAAATCATTTCGTGATTTGCTCTATAATGAATTGTCGCAGAGTTCACCACAAATGTGTGGTTCACAGGGCCGGATCTAGGGAGGGGCAGTATGTGCACGTGCCCCGGGCCGCAGATATCAGGGGCAGCAAATTTTGCCTCTCTAAAAAAAAGGTAAAATATTTTTTCGGACGTGAAAATTTGGTTCCGCGAAAAAAAAAAAAATTTCGCAGAAAAATTTTTGAGATCAGGGAAAATTTTAAGGAGGGGGCGGCAAATTAAATTTTGCCCCCCTAAAAAATCTCCTAGTTCCGGCCCTGGTGGTTCATATATAAAATAAGAATTTTTATTTTATATAGATGTTTTTTTTACATACCAATGATTATGATAATTATTATTATTATTATTTATTCAAATGAAAAATATTATAAATTAATTTAAATAGATTTTATAAGAAAATTTGTCATGACGTAGTGGAAGGAAGGAGAGGGCATACGGCCCCTTGAGTATGTAAGGAGATGGGAGTTTTAGGAAGGAAGCGGTAGCTCACAGACCCAGCCGAGCCCTCGTACTGAAAGGGTTAAACGAGAAACGTGCGCCATTTTCTGTTGCCCAGTCTTTTTTAATTTACGATATGATGATATCTAAGTGGTCCGCCAATTGCCTGGATGATCAACGCCTCTGTGGTCCTCTTCAGCGGATGCTGCGCCACTGGAAGACAGATAAGTTTCCAACAACACCCTTAAAATCCCCCTTATTAGTGAAGTGAGCATAGCTAGCTATTGCTAATACTATTATTAATCATATTGAAAAGTTGTAAATATATAAAAAAGTAAAAAAGCCCTTTAAAAAGGTTTTAAAATCATCCAAATATAAAATATAAATATTCATATAAAAAAACTACAAACATTTATTTTATAGTTAAAATTCTAAAACTCACTAAACAAGAGATCTCACCTTAACCTTTTGAATAAATCCGTTTGTATTGGAAAATTATATATCTAGTTTTAATTATCAGATTGATATTAATCTTTTTATTAATTGTCTTTAATCACTAGTTTGTAATGTATGTAAGCATTAGATGCTTATTATAAATGAATGGTAGAAATTTTATCTAAATATTTTCTTTATTCAACTCCAAAATGATACAAATATTAAACATGTTTTAATTATTATCAAATTTTATAATTATTTTCTTTATTTATATTTTACTTATAAATTGAATTAAAAGATCAAATATCGATCAAGGTCACAAACCCCCACCCCAAATGCGCACGACTCAAAGTGTTCCCCTGTGAAGTGGAAGGGGTAAACCTCCACCAGCTATCTGCAACAAAAAAGGAATTAAAAAGACGAATAGACAATAATAAAACATCAAATTGTTCCAGAGTGAATATTCAAGTACCTGGTTACAGTGAAAATCACAAAAAAATCATTAATTGATATTAATTTGATTAAATAAATATTTTCCCCCACTCCGCAACTCAAAGGAGGAGGGGCAGGGCTCACACACCCCGCTGGAGGGATCCAAGCGACGCCACAGACAGGAGACGCAACTCAACCCTTTAACATTCAACATCTCGTTTAAATTGTGCACCTAAAAACAAATAATCATGTATTAATTTTATTGAAAACCTCAAGAATAAAACTTCAAATCACATTACTCACCTAAGAAATACCTGGCCGTGTTGTCTACCTGGCGTCTCTCTACACACGACCACGGCAATCATCTTCTGGACTCCAGGGTACAGACCCCAGTGTCCACACAAATCTTCTTTCAACGGTACCAACAAGATAAGTGCCAACCCTTTTATCTCCATTATCATCGCGACCCATTTGTGAAGTGTTATTCTTTTAATTAAATAATTTCATTAAAAAAAGCGCTTAACTTTACTTAACTTTAACTTGCACTCATTCATATTTCAAACATAAAATCGAGCTCGTATAATTAACTTTCAATTTAATTTTAAGATTAATTATAATATTTCAATTAAATAATTATACTACATAATTTCTTAATTACACTAATTAAAATTAATTCAATTAACAAAGCGAAGCAGATAAAGATACTCTAACACAACAATAAAAATATATTTGAATACTTGTAAACAAACAATTACATTTTTCTCATTAAACTTCCTAATTTTTAAACTCATCTCTTTTGTTTTTATTTCATTCCTATTGAATATCTCTAAGAATGTTATTAAGGTTGTGTGAATAATAATAAATACACACACACACCCCCAACCGATATATCATAATAAGTTTTAATACATTACTTATAAAAAAACCGAAGCAGATAGATAACTCAATTTCTAATTTAATAAACCCTTCTTATGTTAAAGTTCATTCAACGTTTGTTTGTCTTACCCTTCATTATCATAATTTTAAGTTTCTCTCTTTCAGGAAAAACTATCTCTAGTTAATTCGAGAAGCACGTTAACTGTTCTTGTGGGCCGGGAAAAACACCCCCCTAGGTACGGGAAACGGTGTAGAATGAAGGGATGGACGAATTTTTAAATCTTTTGAAAATTATTAGAACTCAATTTTTTTTTAAAGAAACAAATAAATTTTTTAAGGATTTCATATCCTACATCATTAGAAAAAATATGAATTTCAATCGAAAATCGAGTTTAAACATTTATATCCAAAGTGATCGCGATCCCTGACTGAATGCACCCATGATACATGTAAGCTATGAATTTATACTGCAATGACTTTGTAATGAGATAAAATGATTAATTGATTAAAAAAACAATTTTTATTTGTGTTGAACAAAAGTTTTGTATTTAAAAAAATTATACGAATGTTGTACATACAATGACAACCGTGGTTGTGTTCTTCGGGAACTCTCCTCTAAGTTGATGACTCGGATTCCAGCGAATTCTTCTCTACTTCTTGACACACACAATACAAAAAAAATATTCAAATTTATGATATTATTATATATTTTCCCCTTTAGGGGATGTTGATATAAAAGATGCCAACAAAGAGAGCCAGCATGATTTTTGCTGCTCGTTCGAGTGCCTCTCTTCATATATCTCTGCTCTGTGCTTCATATACATTCGTTCTCTATTTTTGTCGGCGCAGAGGGCTCACTCAAGCCACTCCCCTGGGGTGGGAGATTAGCGCTCTCGCGGGTTATTTTAAAAAAATATAATTTTATATTATGGGTATACATGTTTTTAGATCACAACAACTTCTAATATTAAAGTACTAAACCAGTGGTTCCCAACCGGTGTGCCCCGGTACCCAAGGGTGCCGTATGTTTGGCTAAGGGGTGCCGCGAGATATTGAGATAAACCAAAAAAATCAGGTGTGACTGGTCGCACAGCACACAACTTTCTCTTACTGAAGGGTGTTTACTGGGCATGTCACACCAGATTTTTTGTGTCGAGATATATTTAGTTGTCCTTAGCACCTAAGTTCCAAACTTGACTACACAATTCATAGATGGCGCTGAGCTACGAATGCTTCCACATCAGCAAAGTGTACTTCAAACAATTTTCACGAAAAATTTCACTGATATACTTTTTAAAGAGCTTCAAAAAATGGTTGATTTATGAATTTTAATCAAAATCATGGGAGAATTCGAAAAACTGAAAAAGTACATCAGTAAAGTACGAGTACTTTTTGGCCGATTTTGTTCAAAAGCTTATTTTCAACCCTTGGGGGAGGGGGGGTACCTAAATCAAATATAAAATTTCAACCTCCTTTTTGTTCCTGAAATATTTTGTTCACAGACAGACACACAGATAGATCAATTTGCTGGACCCACTTTTTTGGACACAGGGGACCTCAAACGTGTAAATTAGAATGTGTGTGTTATCCATCAAAATCTCGACATTGAATTTTTGACATGACCGCAATTAATAAGGACGGATACAAGGGGGAGAAAAAATTATGGAGGTAATTATCCCCCTCCCCACCCCCTGGGGGCCCCCCTAATGGTCCGATGTTTACCAAAAGCTTTTCAATTCTTGGACTTTACCCCTAGTTTACGGGTGCAAAATTTCAAAACAATTGAAAAAATAGTTTTTGAGTTTTCGTGGACAAAATAAATTACCACAGATATACATACACAAACACCCCCTTCCCCCCCCCCACACACACAGACATCATTCCAAAAACTACTTAAATGGATTCAGGGGACCTCAAAACGCATTTTGGCAGCTTCAGAAAAATTTCGATTTTTTTACGATTAGGGCCTACATTAGCTTTACCTGTCCAAACTACGGTTGATGGGCAAAGTTAAAAATCATAAGTAAAAAGTGTGCCAACTAACTCCGGTCTCCCCTATATATTCTGGTAAACAAGTACAGAATGCGCCTTTAAATTAGCGAAATTAAAAAAAATAGTGTGCTGTGCGACCAGTCACACCCGATTACCCCCCCTCCGAGAAACTCCTCTGGATCCGTCCTTGATCGCAATACTTTTTCTCTATATATTTCATATATAGGGTAAGAGAAAGCAAAAATTAAGTTTAATATGTAAATTTATCTGTCGGATACTCGTATTACTGAATCGACCACTAACACCATCTGCCGTGCTTGAGTAGTTATTATGAACTATGTGAATATACCTTTAGAACAGTAGCGTAACCAGGTGGGGGCGAGTGGGGGCGAGGGGGGCGCGAGTCCCCCCCCCCCCGCCCCAGGCGCATCGAGCCCTTGGCGCACCTCGAAACCGGCATAGGCGCCCTACGGCATCTAAGATATAACCCAGCGAATGTGATTTTATCATATTCTTTCCATCGATTGTCTAAAAAAATTGAATGTTTTTTTTTTTTAAATTATATTACAACTTGAATTCTACTAAATGAATTTAATTCCAAAAATAATAAATAATGTATATAGAGGCTTTATAATTACAATTTTTTACTTTCTCTTATCTCTATATATATGTTAATATCAGTAGCGTATCCAGGTGGGGGCGAAGGGAGTCCTCGCCCCCCCCCCCCCTCGCCCCAGGAGCATTAAGCTGCTTTTTCCTAAAATTTACGGCTTTTTTTTTGAAAATTTCATAATAAATTCGTTTTATATCACAAATCTGGAATAAAATTACAAAAAAAGCCTGAACGAGATTCGAATACTAAAAAAAAAAAAAAAAAAAAAAAAAAAAAGGACGAACGAAAAACGGCGCCCCTGTTGAGCTTCGCCCCCTCCGCCCTCAAGTTAGTTACTGCGTTAGAAAGAATGATTTTTTTTATAACTATTTATGCACTCTACAATACTAATTAATTTTTTCCCAAAATTTAGTTATAAAGTTTTTTTACATTAATATATTAAAATATTAATGACAAATTGGTTTAATTTAATAAAAAAGCATTGGCTATAAGATTATAAAAATATTAATAAATCTGATAATAAAATAGGCGCATTTTAAGTTTATCAATAAAATGCAAATCGAATATAAAAAGAACAAAAAAATGAAAAAAAAAAAAAAGATTCAGATATAAGGACAGACAGTGCAAGACTCGACCGATAAAACATTTTCTTTCGTTTCGAATAATAATGTCTTTGTCGGTGACGAGTGTGACGATGTGAACAAGAGAAAAGCAAAAAATCCTGTCCATGTCTGTCTGCCATGACTTCCTTTAATGGAAATCGATCTTTCAATTCTATAATCTATATAAACATATTAATATTTTATATAAAAAATATTTTAATTATCCAAGTAAAAATTGTTGGTTTATGCAAACTTTTTTTTGAATAAATAACAATAATTGAATGAGAAGAAATTATATTGAAAATTAAGCTTTACCTTTTAATTATTAATTAAGATCATATTTAAATTCAATTAAATGGTTAATTACATCTTTGATAAAGAATTAAAAAATCTGGTGTGACCAGCACAGCACACAACTTTCTCTTACCCTTCGGTAAGAGAAAGTTGCGCACTGTGCTGGTCACACCAGATTTTTGTGTCGAGATATATTTAGTTTCCCATAGCACCTTAGTTTCAAACTTGCATTTTAAATGTTGACTGCTTGAAATAAACTATGGTTATTTTTCAAAATTTTAATCTCATATTTGGACATTTTATACACAATATAGAATCGTAAATAAATACAAAATTTCATAAGAATTGGAAAAAAAAATTTTAAATGCGTAAAAAGTTCCAAAGGGGACCCCCTTTTGAATCGAAATTAACATACAAATCCCTATAGGAAATTAACATTGTTTCTATGCGAAGATAAGGTGGAAAGGGAATTTAAAAAGAGTAGAGACAGGCGATAATGTTTGCAAGTGAGAGAGAGACATATATGTTTTCTTTGAAACAATTAAAGACACAAATAAATTTAAAAAAATGGGAATTTAAATAATAATTGATTTTTAATCTAATAAAAAGAAAAGATTTAAATTCCGTTACCATGGCAACCATTTCTATCTTTCCTATGAAGAACAAGAGTAAAGTGGTCTTCAGAAGATTTCAACGGCAAAATGAGAATATACATTTTAAAGAGCATCTAAAAAATAATTGATTTTTGAATTTTAAAAAAATCCTTGGAGGGAATTTTGAGAAAATCGAAAAAAACTGAAAAAGTACATCAGTAAAGTACTAGTACTTTTTGGCCGATTTTGTTCAAAAGCTTATTTTGAGATTCTTCAAAGGTACTTAAGTTAAATATAAAATTTCAACCCGGTAGCTCAACTCCTTCATGCTAAAAAAATGGTTCCACACATACAGACACACAGACACACACACACACACACACACAGACCAATTTGCGGGACCCACTTTTTTGGACTCAGGGGACCTCAAAACATGTATATCCATCAAAATCTCGACATCGAATTTTTGACATGATCGCAATACTTTCTCTCCTATATATTTCATATATAGGGTACGAGAAAGTAAAAAAATGTACTTCTAAAAAGTCAATATATTCCCAACAGATAAACAATGCTAAAAAAAAAGTTTAAGAACAAAATTTTAATTATATTTTATTATCACAATTGTGTAAGCCAAAAGGATGCTTAATTTAAATTGATCGGCGAAAATAAAGTAGGCTTAAATCTGATAAATTTCATTAGGGGGACGGAGAGTAATAAATTTAAATTCTTCCTTTTGCTCAAATCAATAATCTAGGCGTAATTAATTTCTATTTAAGAGCAATGTTGGCTCTGGCAGAATACGGATGAGCCTTCATTCTAAGTTGGCCCTAATTAGCTATCATATAGAGTTATTATCGGCTGAAGGAAGAAGGGGCTTGTAGGTCGAAACGTCTACAAGTGAAACTACTTTGCCTTTAGACTTGGGGAGAAAAAAATTAACTGTAGGCCTAGCTGCAACCAACTTGCTGAGAAGTATTAAGGCAAGAGTTCTAATTAGTTATTTAATCGCTCCTTGAAATAAATAAAATTGATTATTTCATTTTGTATTTACATATGATTGAAGAGAATTATTGACTCAAGTTTAATAAATTTAATTTACTTAAGCCCCACAAGCTACTCCTTGAGTATGAAAGTAGAGTGGTGTTAATTTGCATGGAACAATAATCATGATTGAAGCTATTTGCTTGTACACTTTGTTAAACCCATCTGGTACCGAAAATTATAGGAGATAAGATTTGCATTATACGTGTTCAGTATTAACATTGTTAACAATGCTAATTATTTTGGGAAGGTTTATGTCTTAGGGGCTACTCAAGTAAGAGAAATTTTAAATGCCCATGAAGAAAAATATTTTACTTTAAAAGGAAAAAGGATTTTACTTTATAATTTCGAATATGATTAAACTACACTGCGCGTCAAAAAAAACGTGACACTTGGTTTCTTCTTAAGAAGACATGTTCTAGTCCGACCGCAGGCCGGGCCGGGCGCACTTTGGAGGCCATGAAAAAATTACGGGCGGGTAGCAATTCTAAATAAACGGGTTCGAGCAGACGGGCATGCAAATGAAATTTTATTTAAAAATTGCAAGACATTCGTTCATTCATTCACTAAATCTCGGGCGGGTATGGGCGGGTTTGGAAAAATTCCGGGCGGGCTCGGGCGGGCCTGAAGAATGGTAAAAAATTACGGGCCGGGTACGGGCGGGAAGTCAAAAAAAAAAATACGGACACGGGCCGGTCCGGGCCAAGAAAAATCGGCCCGTGCAGGGCTCTATTCTAGTCTACCTTAATCATACTCTAATTTAAGAAACATAATATGAAATATCTTATACATTTCTAAGTTAATTTAACACAAATACAGTGTAAATAATTTTAATAATTTTAATACAATTTACATAAAAAAAAGAAAAATAAGTCAATTATCAAAGTTACAGACAAATCAACATAATCTCGATATAATAATCACAGCTACTCTCATCGGAACCAAGGTGTAGTTAGGTTATTTAAGGAAAATTAAATTTTTTTATAATTTTAAATTTTTTTATTATATCTTTTTCAGGTCAAGTGGATTGCAATCTTCACTTTCGGAAACGTTTATCCATTAATTAAACATTACATTACAATTTTATGTTCCCCTTTCATACTTTTTTTTAGATTTTTAAGCAACCATTAGATATTTAATTTCTATACGAATTAGGAAAAACTAAGTGCATTGAGATTGCATTTTTTATGCTTTTTTTGCTTTTTTTGAGTTTTCATGCTTTTTTTCCCTTTCGTGCTTATTTGAACTTATTTTACGAATATTTATAATTTTTTTTTTTTTTTTATTAAAAAACTTTTTTCCCATTCACACACGCATACACCAGGGACGTATATAAGGGGGGGGGCCAAAAAAATTTTCCAAAAACCCCGCATTGTGAAAAAATATAGCCCTGTAAAAAAAAATTTTTCCGCAGGGTGAAAAAATTTGGTTCCTCAAAAAAAAAAATTTTGGCAGGGTGGGGCGGAATAAATAGTTTCTTTAAAAAAAATTTGTATACGCCATTGGTATAAGTAAAAATTGCTTATTAGATGCTTTTTTTCAACTTATATGCTTATTTAACAACTTTTTATTCAAGTTTTTTATGCTTTTTTAAGCACTTTTTTTCCATTTTTTTATGCTTTTTTGTCCGGTCTCTAGTTATAAGGAATATACAATATGTACAGTATCATTACACGTAGTTAAAACCTTTCAAAAACGACAAACTTATATATATATATATAATGGAAGTGAGTATCAACATACCTTAAAGAGATAAACCGAAACATACAATATACAGTATATATATTAAATCTCTAAGGATGATCAGCTTTATTAAAACAGAAGTATAAGTCCTCTCTCATACCTATAAATTATATGATTTTCTCTTTAGTTATATCATTATGTTTTTATTGAACTCACATTTATTATTATATTATAAGTATTGGATAAAAAAGTACCCTTATTTATGAGTAAAAATCAATCAAATAAAATAAAATATTTTAAAAAGGGATATCAGAAAAAAATAAATACTTGCGAAGTTGCCATGTTAAAAAAAAAGAAGAGAGATAGCTCAAATTCAAGTGTTTATTATAAAAAAATTAAACGGTTTATGAAAAAAGAAAAATATACGTTGTAAAAAGAGAGTAAATATTGAAAAAAATTAGAGTTTAAAATGGGCCTTAAATAGATGAAAAAAAAATATTTAAAAAGAATTACTTTGCGTATTCTATAAAATACGGTGGGGTTAAATGGTTATGTTTGAGTCCAAATGGTATAAACAAAATAAAGGGTTACCTATGGGTGGAAGTCTTAGCCCAGTAGCTGCCGCCATTGTTATAAAGAAATTTTACCACCAAATAGTAGAACCATTGAAATTATTAATATATCTACAGTATGTAGATGATTCTTCTACATGTGTACATATCAATCATATAAGTGACATATTAGCCAAATTTAATACGTTTCATTCAACTACTGAAGAATTTGAAGCGTCAAGTAAAAGCTTAGAAACATGGGCGTTACTAGGGGGGTGCCGGGGGGGCCTAGCCCTTCCCAGAAAGCTCCTTGCCCCAAGAAAAATTGAAAAAATATGGGGCTTTCCAGGCCCACCGGAAGATGGCTGGTCCCATGGCCCCCCTTCAATTTTTCTTGGAGCAAGGAGCTTTCTGGGGAGGGCCATGTCCCCCCGGCTCCCCCCTAGTTTCTAGTTACGCCCATGTTTCTAAACTTTTACTTGACGCTTCAAATTCTTCAGTAGTTGAATACACAACTAATTTCTAATTTTTTCAGGATAAATGGAATTTTCTCGATTTTCATCACCTCCAACTATTATTATTATTATTTTTCTTCAATTTTCTAGAATCTCAGTCAATCCTGGAAGAATTTAAGAGCACCGTCATGATAAATAAGCGGAGAAAAAAAAATTTTTTTTCAATTTAAAAAAAAAATAGAACGCGAAATAATCCCACTCTGAAATTTTGAGAGCATTTGTAGAAAAAATCAAAGTTTTTTATAAAAAAAAAATTTAAAAAGTGTCATTAATCCCGAAATTTTTGTTTTTTTCAGAAAATGTCAAAAAAAAAACGTTCAAGATGAATCTGTAAAATTTTCTCATATTTATTTCTGAAAAGTACATTTAAAGACAAAAATTTCAAAAAAAAAAAAAAAAAAAAAGTCCCGATAAGTTAATTTTTGACAGTTTTAGGGTTATTTAAAAAAAAAAAATCGATGTTTTTTGAAAATGCTATAACTTTTTTTTTTGGCTGGGTCGAAAAATCTGAATAAGTTCTCAGATACTTTTTCAATAGGGTACAAAATTATGACAAAGTTTCAGCCAAATCAAAAATGGTCGGGTTCAAAAGTGGTCGAGTTGGCGTGGAATGCCCCATATATATATTATATTTTTTAATAACGGTCAGTATAGATTGATACTATGTTTTATAATATCTATAATTTTCCTATGATTCAATTTCTAATAGATCACCTCATGTCATCACAATCTCATTTTAAATTAAGTATCCCCCCCAAAAAATAATGAACATACTCATATATATATTTGATTGATTGTACCGAGATGATATTTGTGCAAATTTGTTTTAAATTGTAATAATTGTAAATTTTAATTCCAGCTAGCCTGACGATGTCCACGTGACGACATCGATCGCCATTAGATTAAATAAATATTCTGAAAAATAAAAATCTGTTCGCTTTCTTCAACTATCTTACCTCAAATTGTGTATATTTTTTCAATATTTTTTTAGGGTATTTATAAATCATTTTTTTTTTTTTTTAGCTAGATTAAATTATTATATTTTACTTTCTCTTAGCCTATATGAAATATAATTTGGAACCTGAACTAATTTGGGGGGAGTGGGAGAGGGGGTTGCAAAAAACTCAAAATTTTCGGACTTTTTTCAGTTTTTATTTTGTTTTCTATCTCGTAAGCTAAGTATATTTTGTGCACCAGAGTACAATAGAAAGTTGTAGAGCATTAAATTTGCAAGAATTTCGTTGTTAAAACGAATAGACCCAATATTAACCGAGATACGGCCGATCAAAGTCAAAACTTTGATGGTCCGTATCTCGGTTAATATTGAGTCTAAATATTCGATTTAATAACCCAATCTTAGCAAATTGAATGCTCTACAAATTTGTCATGTATTAAAATTCACAAAATATGTTTAGTTTGCAAGATATGAGCTAAAAACTGAAAAAAGTTCAAAGTATCTTGAAATGAAAAAAAGAAACTTTGATAGGCCGAATCTCGGTTAATATTGGGTCTGAAAATTCGTTTTTTCATCTAAATTTTACCAAATTTTATACTCTTTCTAATTTATTATGGTGCACCAAATATGCTTAGTTTACGAGATATAAGCGAAAAACTGAAAAAAGTACACACATTTTGAGTTTTTTTTTTTCTCCAACCTCTGTAAGCCCTACGAATTAAACAAAAGCAAACATTAAAAGCTAAAAATTGAAATTTAAGTTTTTTTCGGTGTCTACCAGTCTGGTAGAGGAGGAATTCGCAAATTTTCTATTTAAAATTTATCTATTGTCCAAAGGGATGGTTTATGATCTGTCTTAAAAGACCCTCAGAACCCTACCTTAGGTAAATTCACACAGACAGTGCATATGTAGTGGTGAGTCAATTGGGCTGCCTAACTAGTAGGCGTCTTTCAAACTGGCCAGGGTGCAAATGTTTATGTTTCCCATGGTATAACCATTCTGTAAAAATTACTTTCTGATCAAATTCTCTTGTAACTATTACCTTTTAGTAATTTTTAGAAGTTATCTTAGGTGAGACTTACTTATAGGTTATATTAGAGGTTTTTTTTTTGAAAAATAACTTCAGAAATTACGCCAAAATTTACCACTTTTACCGTAACAAAATGGTGGCGGCTACTTGTTTTTATTACTTCATAGTAATTTTTATTTTAAAGTAATATTTGTCATGGTAGCGTTACTAACATTTTTACTTTTGAGTAAAAAAACTAATAAGTAAATTCTTTGACTAAATATTTACCTATGAATATTACCATTAAGTAGACAACTTTGAGGTTTAATTTAGTAGTAAAAATAACGTAATTTTTCCTGTGCCATTTACTTTAAAGGTAATTATTACTAAAAAGTTCCATAAATAAGTTTAATTAACTACAATTTTCCTCTCCTAAGAAATACTTTATGCTAGTTTTTCTTACGAAAAATGCTCCTTGGGAATGGTTTTCGTATTTAAATTGTGTGAATCTTTTATATTTTGCAGGTCAGCCATTAACCCTCTAGCGAACCAGAGCTGGTCAGGAGATGCCTCGAATGCATATTAGCTTATCTCTGTTCTCCAAACTACATTATAAGTAATATTATTATAAGCGAAGTGTTTTTTTCTCATTCAAGTTGCAGTTGGAGATTAAATTTTAATATTAATAAGGGTCTCTAAACTTATTTAGTTTTTTTTTTTCTTTTTCTTTTTTTTATAATTAAAAATAAGCTTTCTACAATAGTAAGAAAAAAAAAAATTTCATTCACTTAGTGCTGCTTTGGTAAGCATAATTAAACTAATGAATAGAGGCAATTAGGAAAAATGAATTTCGAATTCTTATATTTTTTAGTTATCTTTATACTCGAACTGAGCAATTTAATACTTGTCCTTAAAATTCAAATTTTATTTATTAACCAATTATTTTTACTTTCTCTTAGCCTATATATGAAATATATAGAGAGAGAAAGTATTTTATATACGATTAGGTTAATTGTAAAATGGCTTATGGTACAAAATTAATTGAGGAAAGATAGTTTAAGTTTAATTCTAATCCATGGAAAGGACAAATTAGTAAATGGAATGTTTCTATTTAGGAAAAATTTATGGCTAGACAGAATATCAACTGAGAGTGGGTTTCGTCATGTCTCATTTATTTTGAATAGGGCATTACTGTTTCCTTAGGACAAAGGTTCAGCTTTAATTTTCCGCGAGTAGGCCAAAGAGGGTACCATTTCCTGATGGTTTGGACAGCTGTCAACATAATATTTCCCAAGCGATTCACCTCTATTTTAGTTCTTCAAAAATCTTATTTTTGCTTTTTCTACAATATTTTTTTAAGGGATGATTGAACTTGAAAGATTTTTGTAAACAGAAATTTATTAAATTCAAAAACTAAAATATTATATTGACCTTTTAAAAGTTAAATAGAGTTTCTAATAATATTATTCATATGAAATAGCAAAGTTTGTGGTTAAGTGTAAATAAAGAAATTTGTATTGTGTTGCTGATGTTTCATACTACAGAGAAATCAAATTTATTTCCGTAAATATGCATATATTAATCTATAAAATAATTTATGGAGATGAAGTCAGAGAAATAACAAGACGTTTGCAGCCAAATTTTCTTTCATTTAGATTTTCGCTTTCACGGCTGACGTTTCGGTCTGAGTAGACCTCAAGATGACTAGACGGCCATCTTCAGAGCTGGCTGGCAATAATCAAATGTGAGGATATTATAAAACAGCGAGCGACAACCAGGGGCGTAGCCAAAGGAGGGTGGGGTGGAGTCTCCCCCCCCCCCCAGGTCGGATCGAGTTGGCAAAATCAAGACCAGTTGGCAAAATAAAGTTTATTTAACAAAAATTAATTTATATTTTAATTAAAAAAAAAAAAATTAAATTTTCTTTTTTATATTTTCATCTATTAAAAAAATTTTTTTTTTAATTTTCAAATAAATAAATTTATTTTCTTTTTACTGAATATAAATTTATTATATAATGCAAACACTTAAAAAAAATCATTAGGATTATTTTAAAGGGAAAAATAAAATCATTGTGTGGTTTTATGAAACCACGATGCAAGTGAAACTTTTCGGATCGTAAGCGTTTAACTGAAAATTTTCAGAAAATTGTTCAATTAAGGGTATAAAAATCGCGTTTTTAATCTTAAATTAAGAATTGGAAAATGATGAATGAAAATGGGAAACCAATAGAGGCATATTAAAAACTGTGAACAATATTTATTTAGTAACTAGCCGCGTACATGTATAGATTGAAGATTTGAATCATTTTAAATTATTTTAAAAATTATATTTTATCAATTTAAAAATTGAATTATTAAATCTCACATTTATTTTTTTATAATTCGTTATATATATTAAATTTCAACTTTCTTATTTTTGTCGTCACGGATTGTGACGTCATGACTTGTAGCGTCACGGTCCTTGACGTCACGGCCTGTAACGCGACATGCTGATAGAAGGGCCAAAAAATTTGAGAGGATAAAATAAAAGTTTCACTTTAAAAAATATTTGAACAAATAAAAGAAACCACAGTCGTTCATTTGTTATTGGAAATGGAATAATTTTCTTTATTTACTATAATTGTAAAAAAAAGTAATTCCAATTAAACAATGTTTTTGATAGAAATATAAATTTTATACAGGTCAACAAAAAAAGTTTTTTGAAATTTAGGGCTATTCCTGAGTATGTGATTAGTAGGGCTCGGATTTCGCGCTATTTGCCTTTTTTTAATTTATGTCTTAAAATTTAGGCCAATAAGATATGTATATGTCGTAGACAGATCGTGAAATTAGACAGTTCATGAACTGTCTAGACATTTCATGAACTGCAGCCAGATCGTGTAAGTTACATTGACAGTTACATGATCTGGCTAAAAATTTTAGACAGTTCATTAAATGCAATTGGGCCTTAGACAGATCGTGTAATGCTCGAGAATTACATGAAATGTCTAAATTTTTTAGGCAGTTCATGAACTGCCTAGCAGCTGTTTTGCCGATCGTGTACTGTTTGTAAAGCAAATAAAGATCTCGAAAAAAGTCAAATTTCGCCCGGGAGTTTGTTAACATCGTAATAGTATATCTTCACCAAATGTGGTCTAATTCAAAGATTGTTCATGGGCGACCCAGACATCCCCAAAGTCAGGGTAGTATTGAAAGATCAAATCAAGATATTGAAAATGTTGAGCTTGGATGGCTGACACAGGTAGTAAGCATTGGTCTGTTGGATTAAATTTTGTACAGTGGCAAAAAAATAGTTCTCACCATCGAACAATCGGCCGGTCTCCGTACAAAGCGCTGTTCGGATGCGACCCCAAGCTTGGACGAAAGATTTTATATTTTAAGCTTTGTAAATAAATGATAAATAAAAGTAGCTACTTTTAATATTTTTTCTTTTTCAGTTGTCTCCTTTTCAGTAATTCAATGTTCCCAGATATTGCACGATCGGCAAAACAGCTGCTAGGCAGTTCATGAACTGCCTAAAAAAACTTAGACATTTCATGTAATTCTCGAGCATTACACGATCTGTCTAACGCCCAATTGCATTTCATGAACTGTCTAAAATTTTTAGCCAGATCATGTAACTGTTTGATCATTTCACGATCTGTCTACGACATATACGTTTCATGAAATTCTGAATAAAATAAGAGGCATTTGTTAGTGCCTATAATGCCTATTTTGGCCGATTCTGGGTTTTAGTTAGGGCTGGACGGTAATGGATTTTCATTACCGGCCTCGGTAATGGAAAAAAAACGACTCGGTTTTTACCGTAAGACGGTTTTTACCGACTTTCGAGAAAAACCGGTTTTTGCCGAATTAGAGGTTCATTACCGCGTTTTCGGTAAAAAAAATTTTACCGGTTTACCGTCCAGCCCTAATCGCCATAAATTATAGCCGAAACTGTCTCTACTACTTTTGAGTTTCATTTCGTAGTGACTTATTTCCTGGCTGCCAGTTCCCTCTTCTATTGTTGATATACAACAGCCACTTCACAAATTATCGTATTTTATTTATTTTATTAAATTTATCTCGTAAGGATATAAATGATTACTTTCTTTTACAAAATATACCGAGTAAGTTATTCATTCCCATAATTGAAAATTTTTCAAAGAGAATGCCAATAAAATAAATGTTCAAAAAAAAAAAAATTATAAATTACTTTTCCTTTTTAAAAGTAAATTTATATTCACTAAAAAGAAAATAAAAGAAATCTATAATAGCGTGTAGAGGATAATTTGAATGATATAAAGAAAATAGCTGAATATCCTAGATGTAAAGTAGCGTGCTTTCCGATGTGTACATTTATTAAGAGTAAAATCAATAAAAAAAGTAAAAATTGAAAAATATTCTTTTAGGAACGTACTCCTTAAAATGATTGAAGCGAATTTTATTCAAATTAAGCTTAAGTATTTATATTGAGAGTATAAAAAAATGTTATAATAATATTTAATGGCTGGAAATATATTGAGGAAGGATGTGGAAATGTAGGCAGCCAAAAGTAAAATAACTCTCTCCCACTAGAATGTGAGTCTCATTAGTAGGGCTGGACGGTAAACCGGTTTACCGGTAAAAACCGGTAAAAAATTTTTACCGAAAATGCGGTAAAGAACTTCTAATTCGGAAAAACCGGTTTTTCTCCAAAGCCGGTAAAAACCGACTTATGGTAAAAACCGGGAAAGCCTAGGTTCCGCGAAAAAAAATGTTCCGCGCCGGCATATTTTTGCCCCGCCAAAAAAAATTTAGCGCGGCGGGAAACTTTTGTTCAGCGTGCGGCAAAAAATAGCCGTCTCTAAAAAAAGGTAAAATATTTTTTCGGACGGGAAAAAATTTTGGCTCCGCAAAAAGAAAAAATGTTCCGTGGCGGCAAACTTTGGTTCCGCGGGCGGCAAAAAATTGGCGTCTCTAAAAAAAAAGGTAAAATATTTTTTCGAACGGGAAAAAATTTTGGTTCCGCGAAAAGAAAAAATGTTCCGCCTCCAACTGCCTCGGTACGCCTCTGCGGTTTTTACCGACTTTCGAGAAAAACCGGTTTTTACCGACTTTCGAGAAAAACCGGTTTTTTTTCATTATCGAGGTCGGTAATGAAAATCCATTACCGTCCAGCCCTACTCATTAGTAATGAAAAATGTCATCTGTCATTGTATTATCAACATAACTTAAATGTATTCTATTTTAGAGTAATCTTTTTTAGAGTTCACTGAGGATGGGCGAATACATTTTGCTCGAAACGTCTGGACATTCAAACAGTGGCGTCATTTCAACTTTTTCTTGGGGGGGGGGGGGGCAAACATTTTTTTTTTCTTAAAATTTACTTACAAATGGGTACTCAAATTTGGCCAAAACATATTTAATTTAATTAATTGTTTAATTTTGTACAGTTTGTATACTCATAGATATATTTTGGAGTATTTTAATTAAAATAATATAAAATTTTATAAAAATCAGAGCCCTTGGAGGAGGGCAAATGCCCCCCTGCCCCCCCCCCCCCAAATGACGCCACTGCATTCAAAGAGAATTGAGAGCGTTTTATTTTTGGCTGCCTGCATTTTCCACATACTTCTTTAAAAAACTGTTAGATTTATTCAATAATTTTTAGGAAAAAAAGAAAACATTAATTATGTTTTTAATTAATTATTTATTTATTTAGAAAGTTATTTGATTAAACTACTAACAATAAAAAGTATCAGGGCCAACAAAATTAAAAAATTCTATTTTCGATTCGAAATATTGAAATTTTATGTTAATACAGTTTTACAGTTATGTAATTATGGTAGATTGAAGAAGAAGAAAATGCTTTATTGGGATCTGAGTAGTAATTATATGGGCCGTGAAAGAAAATACATTTAATATTACACGCTCAAATCTCTGCCCAATTAATTTTTAAAACAAAAAATAATAAATATATATAATAAAAAAAATTTCATTAATAGAAATTAAGTGCAAACATCAAAATCAATCTACACATATATATATGAAGATAAGTTTTCTCGGGTTGAGTCGCGTGTGATGTTGAGATTTACTCAACGTTTCGGCTCTCCTTTTAGGCCCATTTTCAAAAATATGGGATTAGGGGGGAATTGTTGAGGTAGTTTGTTTACGGGGTCTTACTGGTCCCCAGGTCAATTTGGTGGATGCCTCAGAGGCGTGGCTTGGTCTCTGAGAGCTGGAGGCAGGTTGGGTATGTGTAATTGAGTTTGTGTTCGGTTTAGGTTGACTACGGGGCCTCAATCTGCCTACTCCATAAGTCGATGTATTGCTGGATGTTTCCGAGGCTTGTGTTTGCTTTTGAGATGTGGTGGGTTGAGTGGTGTCGGTTTGTGTGTTGATAGCAGAAGTTATTCTATTCTAAAATCCTCGATCTTGTATTGGCAGATGGCCGATTGAAGGTGCGCGAGATAGCTGAGACAGTAAGCATTTCAAAAGATCACGTGGGTCATATCCTGCATGAAATTTTGGGCATGAGAAAGTTGTCGACGCGATGGGTGCCGCGTTTACTCACTCCGAACAACAAGCGCAACCGTGAGACCGCTTCAGAGCAGTGTTTGACGCTGTTCAAGCGCGATCCGAAGGAGTTTCTGCGTCGTTTCGTGACAGTCGACGAAACATGGATACACTAGTACACACCAGAGACCAAGGAACAGTCAAAACAGTGGGCTTTACCCAGCGAACGTGTTCAGAAGAAGGCGAAGAGTGTCCTATCGGCCGAAAAGGTGATGGCCATCGTTTTCTGGGATTCACAAGGTATGGTAAAATAATTAGATTTTCGGTCATTCTGTGGCCGAAACGTTGTAATTTTTACAAATAAACCACAGTTAAACCGAAAATCTAATTCTTTTACTAATGATAACAACTGTTAAAGCCTAAACTCCCAAATTCACAAGGTGTGATCTACATCGACTACCTAGAGAAGGGCAAAACGGTCACAGGGTCATACTATGCCAAATTATTGACGCCAAATTGAAGAAAAAAAGGCCCCACTTGGCGAAGAAAAAAGTGCTTTTCCACCATGATAACGCACCGGATCACACCTCCGCCCTCGCCACTGCCATATTGGTCGGATTGGGCTACGAACTGCTGCCCCGTCCACCGTATTCTTCAGATTTGGCTCCGTGCGACTTCTTTTTGTTACCAAACTTGAAAAAGACATTCGCCGGCAGAAATTTGAGTCGAATGAGGTCATCGCAACCACGGAGACCCTACCCAATTTAGTGTTTATTTCACCCGAAAAACTGCCATAAACCAAACATCCATAATCAAAATGGAGCAATATGACAGTCTTAATCAGGTGAGTCCTGGTATTGATAGGAAGGATGCTAGAATGCCTCCTCAGTTGATGATATATATTCTATATACCTTGTTTGATGTGTGTGCTACATAATCCCGCCAAGAAAGTGTGGAGTCAACAACAATGCACAGATTATACAGACTGATCGTATTTAATTATGCTGCTATCTACCATAATAGGAGGCAGGCCATTATTATTAAGCCTGGAAACAAAGGCATTACTGCCCAGAAGCATTGCCTTAGTTTTTTGAGTATTTATAATGAGATCATTGCTCCTAGCCCAAGAAATCATGGTTTTAATATTCCTATTGATAGTCTCTATGCTTTTGGTCAAATTGTGTGGTTCAAATGATAAAAAAATTTGTAATATGAGCAGGAACATGAATTGGTGAGAAAATTATTGATGTATAATGAGAAAAGTAAGAGTCCAAGGACAGATCCTTGGGGAACTTCAGCGTTATCAGGTACAGGTTCAGAGAGCTCTCCATCTTGGGTATTTGATCAGATCCAAAAACGTTTGAATGGGAGTGACAAATGGAAGTAAATACACTTTCATCTGATACAATCGAGAAGTAAAACCTTTCAGAGTCAAAAGGTATTACTGATCTCTCGGTTACTTGATTATTTAAAGAATGAGGATTATTGATAGTATTTGTAAATTATTTGTTCATATCGTCTATATTAAAAAAGTGCTTTACATCATTATTTTTAGATTTTCCAATATTTAATTTGCTATTAAGATACGCCTAAAGGAACTGGAATCAGTGGCATTGGCAAAAAGGTCGCGGAAATAATTTTTCTTAGCTCTAAGGATCTTGCGTTGCACTTTATTTCTAAGCTTTCCAAATTTTCGAAAAACTAGGGGGTTGCCAGACCTAATCGCTTTTGTTCTAGTTCTGTCCCTCTCCTTAATTAGAGCTCTAATGTCCGAAGTTAACCAAGGAGTAGGTTGACGTTTAGCAAATATCATTCTTCGAGGTGTATGTTTGTTAAGATTGTTTATAAGCAAATTGTTCAAGATAAAGATTTTCCGGTTAATGCCCCATTCATCGTATAAAGGACCAAGATTGATCTCTGCCAAGTCCTCCAAAAATTTATTCTGATCAGAATTCTTAAAATCTCCAAATGAAATTATCTTATATGTAGGGGTTGCTATATCTAATTCAATATAAACCAAATCATGACCTGTTAGAAACGGGGTAGGAAATTGTCCCTGGAAATTAATTTGTCTTGCAAAAGATCATTTATTATTATAAGGTCAAGCCGAGAGGTGGACGTAAAGGCAATGAGAGAGATTTGAGAAGAGCTTTTAATCAACAAGGATAATTAGGCCCACATTCGACAAAATTGATAATTCATAAACGGCAGCAAAATTTATATAATTATTAGGTCTATTGCAACAAAATATAGAGATTTAGAAAAAAAAATGCCTTATTTTTACTAAGTCAAAACCTCATCCGTCCAGCCTTTTGAATACGACTCTGTTTATAATCCCGAATTGAAAAAAAACTTAATATAAAATATAAACTTTTAGAGCGTCCTCACGACAATGGAATAAATATATCAATATATAGCCCGAAATTAATATTTATTAAATCAAGAGTCGAACCACGAATCTGCCAATTTGAACTTGGCATGCCCTACCATTAGACCAGTATACGGTATACACGAATTTTTAACAACTTAAATGAAAATTATTTTAACACATTTAACAAAAATATTTTTCAAAAAAAAAATAAATAAATAAATAAAATAAAATTTTCATAATTTAATTGAATGTGATGTTTGAGAAATACAAATTGATTAATCCCCAAACTATTTTTGAATGAAAATATTTTTATTAAATTTTTTTGAATTGTATTGTTGATGATATTTCTTTAATATAAATTTATTTATATGAAATTTAATAAATATTATTATTCATATACTAAGGAAAAATTGGAATATTTTCATGTAAAAAATGTTAGATTTTCAAAAGGGCAAATTCTTTTAGAAAAAAATTCGTCCATTTTATTATTTGTAGAAATTATTATTTGTAGAAATACACTGGAAGCTAGGCAACCAAAATAACCAAGTCACGATTAATCTCATTAATCTAATAATAATTTGGATATTTTGGTAGTCTAACTTCTAGTAAGATTTAAAAAAAAAATAAAAAAAAAATTGTTTAAAAGTCAAAAGAAGTTTTCAACAACAATCTACAACAATCTTGGAATCTTATCGTGCGTTTCCTTTGCACCCCATATGAATTAAACCTTGAAGAGAATAAATAATTCGAGATTTCCTTTGAATAAAAATTGTTACTTTCTCTTACCTATGTATATATGTAATATATATATAGAGAGAAAGTATTGGTTTCATGTCAAAAATTCGATGTCGAGATTTTGATGGATCTTCACGTTTTGAGGTCCCCTGAATCCAAAAAAGTGGTTTTCGCGACATGGTCTGTCTGTCTCTCTCTCTCTCTCTCTCTCTCTCTCTCTCTCTCCTCAAACTATCCCTGACTGTCATCCTTCCAGTTATCATTCATATTTTTGATTGCTCACTCCAGAGATCCTACTTCCCCCAAATATGGAAGAGCTCTTTAATTTGTCCTATCCCGAAGGTGAGGAATCCGACCAGTGTAGAGCAGTTTAGGCCAATTTCTCTACTCTGTTCTCTCTCAAAAATATTAGAAAGAGAAGTATTCTCGCAAATCAATCACTTTCTCATAACTAATAACCTACTTAACAAACATCAGTCTGGATTCCGTCGTTACCATAGTACCCAGACAGCTTTGCTCAGGGTAACAGACCATATAAAGCTGGGAATTGATAAAAGAATGGTCACTATTCTAGTGCTTTTTGATTTAAAAAAGGCATTCGATACGGTTGACCATTCTCTTTTAATTAAAAAACTATCTAATCTCGGACTCTCAGAAAGTGTAGTGCGATGGTTTAACTCTTATTTGACCTGTAGAGAGCAAATAGTCATTGGGGAGAATGGAACATTCTCGAACCCTTGCCCGGTGAGGGCGGGTGTTCCGCAGGGATCTGTCTTGGGGCCCCTTCTTTTCTCCCTATATATTAATGACTTTCCATCTAGTCGTTGTTCATGTTCCTATCAATTCTATGCTGACGATCTGCAAATTTTTCTATCTTTTGACCCGGATAATCTGAGTAAAAGTGTAGAACTCATTAATCAGGATATCAATATTATCACCTCCTGGGCAAAGAGCAGCAACTTGGTGATAAATGGGACGAAAACCAAGGCCATCCTTCTGGGAAGCTCAGTATATGTCGCCAGGCTGACAGAGGGAGGTCTTCCTCCGATCATGGTTGACGGTATTCAGGTGAGCTATGAGAGGTGCATCAACAACTTGGGAATATGGATGGATTCTGCCCTCTCCTGGAGAGATCATGTGGGGCATATCTCGAATAGAGTTTATAAAATCCTTTATCAACTAAGGAGGGACTCCCATATTTTCCCCATTAACATCAGGATTCATTTGGTCAAAGCGCTTATACTTCCCCACTTTGATTATGGGTGCCTTGTTTCCAATGACCTATCAGGTGAATTGAATTTAAAACTAGAAAGAGTCCTCAATGCATGTATTCGGTTCATTTTTGATGTTCCAATTTTTGAACATATCACACCATTTTATCATAAATTGGGTTGGATGCGCCTTAAGAGCAGGCGTAGTTACATCTTGGGGACATTTCTTTACAACCTATTTAGAAATGGGAGTCCAGAATATCTTTATGATCTTTTCAGGTTTAGATGTGAGGTGGGGGTTAGAGCTCTTCGTTCCAGTGCGGAGCGAATATCAATTCCAAACCACAGAACGGCAGCCTACGGTGGGTCGTTCATGATCGCGTCCGCCCGATTATGGAATTCGCTGCCAAGCGAGATCAGGTCGATGCGGAGTCTTGGGGGTTTAAAAGAGTTTTATTTAGTCATTTAAAATGCGGCAGCTAGGTGTTGATTTCGGTCGGGCTGATGGCTTCTCCTGTTTAATATCTAAGGATGTATATTATAAAAATATTTTTTCTCTTCTCTTTTGAATTGTTATTTCATCTTTTTTGTTTTATTTTTCTATTTATTATTAATGGTTGTATTAATATATATTATATTTAGTTGTGCTCGCATGTGAGATGTAAAAGAAAATTTTGTATATCTTCTCTAAGAGGCAATGCCTTAGAGAACAATTTAATAAATTAATTCTAATTCTAATTCTCTCTCTCTCTCTGTGTGTGTGTGTGTGTGTGTGTGTGTGTGTGTGTTAAATTTTAAGCATGAAGGAATTGAGCTATGAGGCTGAAATTTTATATTTAAGTTAAACACCCCCCGGGACCGAGAAAATAAGCTTTTAATCAAAATCGGTCAAAAAGTACTAGTACTTTACTGATGTACTTTTTCAGTTTTTTTCGATTTTCTCAAAATTCGCTCTAACGATTTTGATTAAAATTCAAAAATCAATTATTTTTTAGATGCTCTTTCAAATGTATATTCTCGTTTTGCCCTCAAAATTGTTTGAAGCACACTTTACTCTTGTGCTTCATAGCAAAGATAGGAGAAATGGTTGCCATGGTAACCGAATTTAAATCTTTTTCTTTTTATTAGATTAAAAATCAATTATTATTTAAATTCCCATTTATTTTTATTTTATTTCTGTCTTTAATTGTTTCGGAGAAAACATATATGTCTCTCTCTCACTTGCAAACATTATCTTCTCTCTTTTTACGCGTTTTAAACTTTCCACCTAATCCTCACATTTGACCAATGTTAATTTCCTATAGGGATTTGTATGTTAATTTCGATTCAAAAGGGGGTCAGGTTCCCTTTGGAACTTTTTACACATTTAATATCTTTTTTTCCAATTCTTATGAAATTTTGTATTTATTTACGAATCTATATTGTGTATAAAATGTCCAAATATGAGATTAAAATTTTGAAAAATAACCATAGTTTATTTCAAGCAGTCAACATTTAAAATGCAAGTTTGAAACTAAGGTGCTATGGGAAACTAAATATATCTCGACACAAAAAATCTGGTGTGACCAGCACGGTGCACAACTTTCTCTTACCGAAGGGTAAGAGCAAGTTGTGTGCTGTCCGCCAGTCACACCAGATTTTTTTTTTAATGGTAACTTTTGTTTTTAGACCTACCTTAAATAATTAAAAGATGAATAAATATATTAATACAATAACTTCATTATCTATACTTTTATATACTTTTTTGTCTTATTATATTTTAATATAGAGTTAAGGTGGATATTCATTAAAGCAATCAAAATTAAAGGTGGAAAAAATCAGCTTAAATTATTTCCGCAATTCGCCTACTCTTTTGAGTTAATTTGTTAAAAATAAATTGCTTACAAAAATAGATCAAACACCCAGTTCATCAATATATTAGAATACTGATATATTATAATTTAATTCACTTAATTTGATTGCAAAATATTAAAAACAAATCGTTTATTTTTAATAAGACATCTTTGAGAAAAAAACATGCTAGCATTTCTACTCACCAATGGAAAATCCTTTAAAATCTGAATGTAACTTAGAGTAGGAATTCCTCTCACCTGTAATAAAAAAGAAAAATAAATTTAAATAAATTTCTATATCTCTATAAATAAATTTAGATGTAAAAAAAGTCTCTACTTTATTTTAATTGAGAAAAACATTTAAGTAAGTAAAAATAAATAAAGGGTCGGACTAAGCCGAGCGCACAATTTTTAACACCCACTATTCAAGAAAAAAATATTGCCCGCCCTAATGGTCCGATGTTTATTATATTATATTATATATAATTTTACTCAGGAGGAAGTCTAGTTTCTGAATATATAAAAATAATTATAGGTTATGTAAGAAAAAAAATATTGGTCTCCTCTAATATTGGCTCCTCTAATAATCCGATGTTTACCAAAAGCATTTCAGCTCTTGGCCTCTACCCCTAGTTTATGGGTGCAAAATTTCAATACAATTGAACAAATTGTCAATAAATTAATTTAGATAATAAAATTTTGTTTCATTTATTGCTAAGAGAATAGATAATTGGAAGCTAAGCAACACCGATTGGCAAATTAGCATGATCTATACTTCACTAAAAAAAAAAAAATTGTTATTATTAATAAAAACATTACAATTTATTTTTAATTAAATATGAAAAAAACTAATGAATAAAAGAAATAGAATTATTTCTATAGCAGTCAAGAGGACCTTGACACTCAAAGAGAAACGGTTTGAGCTTCTATATGAAAAAACCCTTTTTTACTTTCTCTTACCTATATGATGTATATGTTAATATACATATATATGTCGTAGACAGATCGTGAAATCAGACAGTTCATGAACTGTCTAGACATTTCATGAACTGCAGCCAGATCGTGTAATGGTCAAACAGTTACATGATCTGGCTAAAAATTTTAGACAGTTCATGAAATGCAATTGGGCCTTAGACAGATCGTGTAATGCTCGAGAATTACATGAAATGTCTAAATTTTTTAGGCAGTTCATGAACTGCCTAACAGCAGTTTTGCCGATCGTGTACTGTTTGTAAAACAAATAAAGATCTCGAAAAAAGTCAATTTTTTTCAATATTATTATTATTATCGATTACTAAATTTTCCAATCTTCCTCACTTTGTAAATCTTGAGTTAAGGTGCGCGTCTCGGGGTTCTAATTTTGGGAGATTGCGGCCACAAATTTGAAGCTATCTACCTCAATTTTTTTTTAAATTAAAGCTATTTAAAATGTCTACAACTTATAGAAGCCCTTTTTTTTTGATTTTCAAAAAAATAAAATTTTTTTTTTTTATAGATTTATTGCATTAAATTACAAACAGTACACGATCGGCAAAACTGCTGTTAGGCAGTTCATGAACTGCCTAAAAAATTTAGACATTTCATGTAATTCTCGAGCATTACACGATCTGTCTAAGGCCCAATTGCATTTCATGAACTGTCTAAAATTTTTAGCCAGATCATGTAACTGTTTGACCATTACACGATCTGGCTGCAGTTCATGAAATGTCTAGACAGTTCATGAACTGTCTAATTTCACGATCTGTCTACGACATATATATATATATATATATATATATATAGAGAGAGAGAAAGTATTGGTAAAATGTAATACCCTGCAAAAGAGGTCCACCCACATGGACATTACATATATAAATTTTTTTTCAAATCGGACAATTTCTTCAGTGAGAATTTTTACCTCAAAGTTTTGAAATTTTGAATGAAAATCGCAAAATTGTCAATAAGTTTCAAAATTTTGAGGTAAAAATTCTCACAGAAGATATTGTCCTATTTGAAAAAAAAAATTTATATCTGTATTGTCCATCTGGGTGGGCCATTTTTGCCGGGTATTACATTTCGCTTCGAAAAAATGTAGCAAAACGACCCACCCTAGTAATACATAAATCGTAATTATACTAAAAATGACCCGTTTTCGGCATCTCTGGCACTTCCAGGGCATTATAACTGGCATTTTGAGGCTAGAATGTCAGTTTTCTTTGCAAGTGATCAGGGCTGCAGCAAGGGGGGGGGCGAGGGGGCGACAGCCCCGGGCGCAATAAAGAAAGGGGCGCTGACAGCGTTCAAATTTTTACAAAAAAAAAAAAAAAAATCTGGTGTGACTGGCGCACAGCACACAACTTTCCTTTACCTTCGGTAATCGAAAGTTGTGTACTGTGCTGGTCACACCAGATTTCTTGTGTCGACATGTATTTAGTTTCCGACAGTACGGTATATTCGATTTTCAAGATGTAAAATTTATAAGTATGGGAAAATATTTATATTTTGTTACCATGGCAACCATTTCTCCTATCTTTTCTATGGAGTACAAGAGTAAAGTGGTCTTCAGAAGATTTCAACGGCAAAATGAGAATATACATTTTATTGAGAATCTAAAAAATAATTGATTTTTGAATTAAAAAAAAATCGTTGGAGCAAATTTAGAGAAAATCGAAAAAAACTGAAAAAGTGCATCAGTAAAGTACTAGTACTCTTTGGTCGATTTTGTTCAAAAGCTTCATGTCACGTCCCATGGGGGTGCCTAACTTATACAATTTCAACCTCCCAGCTCTTTTCGTTCTTGAGATATTTTGTTCACAGACACACACATAGACAGACAGACAGAACAAATTGTTTATAACTTTATTTGTAATTTTATTTGTAATTTGAAACAATAGTTAATATTTTGTGTTAATAACACTATTAAAAACAATGTTTTATGCATGACAAAGTGAAGTGAACCTGAAAAAATAAAGATATTACTTAATCAATTTACTTCTTTTATTTCAAATTTCCAAATTTATTCGATTTTTGTATTGGATACATCCTACCTAAGACAGGTTACAATGAGTTTTGATTGTGGTTCTCTCATAAAAATATTTATTTCATTAGACGCCATATACTGCCCTATTAGTCGGGGGGGGGGGGAGGGGGAGAAATCATCCTGAACCCCCCATCAAAAATTTCTGGCTACGCCTATGTTACAAACTGTACAAAATTAAACAATTAATTAAATATATTTTGGCCAAATTAGAAACCTACATACATAAATAAATTTTACATACAAACCTATTTGTAAGTAAATTTTAAGAAAAAAAAATGTTTGCCCCCCCCCCAAAGAAAAAGTTGAAATGACGTGACGCCACTGGTGGCAAGCACAGAACACAACTTTTGATACCGAAGGTAAGAGAAAGTTGTTTGCTGTGCGACCAGCACACCAGATTTTTTATATTTTATTTATATTGAAAAATTTGATTGGAGTCGTTTAATTAATTCTGTCAAAAACTTGGTAATATTATAAAATAAATAAATTAGAAATTGATGAAAGAATGTAAGTTAATTTTATTTTCGTATTTCAATATAAAAATTTTACATATCTCACAACTTTTTTTACAATCGATAATAGAAAGTTGTGTGATATGTTTCACCTCATTTACGGTACACCTTTTTACTTTTTTTGTGTTGAAGGTCCCTATTTAGTTTCAAATAGTAAATCAGAACCCGCAATTCATAAAAAAAATATTTATATTTGCCCATACTACTCTTTGGCCAATTTTATTCAAAAAGTTGGTGGTGCATGCCACGGGGGGTATTTAACATAAATACAAAATTTGACCCTTGCAATTTTTTTAATTCATTAGAACAAAGTTTCCTAAATGATAGGCTTTAAGAAAAAATTCTTTCATCCTCATAATTACATCAATGGCTTAAGCTACAAAATAAATCACAGTTTTGGCTTTTTTATTATTATTAAATTCGTTCGATATCTCATGAATTATATTCGTGTTCTAGGAAAATAAAATTAATCCCATTCACGGTAATGTTTTCCTAATCATTGGATTATTTATTTTTTTTTTTAATTTAGCCGAAAATCCTTGAAAAGTGTCAGTTCATGAGTGAAAAAAAAAATAAAAACAGTAGAAACATTGGACTGTGACAGAAATCCGGCTGCTCTGGCTAAATCCCTGTAAAGGCAAAGTGTTAATGAGGGGTGGATTCGAACAACTCTCCACAACTTACCCTTAATGCAAATCTAATGATTACCTCATCCCATGGTTTGGGAAAAAAGTGGGGGAAGTACACGCGTGAAAACGAATCTATCGACTAACTTGTTCATTTAAAACTTTTTTTTTTAACTCTGCTCTGTATCTGAAGGATTCCAATATTTAGACTTTGTCTATAATCAAAAGTGAATTAAGTACTATCTGATAGTTTTGCCTAATAACCAAGCGGAACTGATACTGAAACAACTAATAATCGTTCCATGAAGTTACTCCAAGGGCTTTGCTAATGTGCGCAGTAGTATTGTATCTTATAGAGTAATGAAATTTAGAATTATATATAAAAAAAAAAAAATTACTTTAAAAGATCTGGTATGAATGTACATCACACAACTTCTGAGGTTGTGTGCTCTAATTAGGGCGCCGATTGTTTAAGTTGTAATATAATTTAAAAGAAAACTATCCATTTTTTGGACAATTTATGGAAAGAATATGATCACCGTCCTTTGGCAATATCTTAGATGCCCTAGGGCGCCTATGTCGTTATTGAGGGGCGCCTGAGCGGGGGAGGGGGTCGCCCCCCTTCGCCCCCACCTAGATACGCCAAAACGTTATTTCCATCAAAATCAAAAAAGTAAAAATCAGGTGAAGAGAAACACACTTCATATACATAAGAAGGCAATGTGACGTGGTGTCATTTTTTTCTACTCATTGAAAAACGCTCAGTCAAGTAGTTTTGGCGAACATATAAATTCAAATTATTATACCATAATTAGAGAATAGCCCGTTATTAAATTTTATTTTTATTCTATTTTTTTTTTTTTTTTTTTTTTTTTTTTGTCATTTAAAGAGAAAAATATGAAGTTCTCAGGTAGATGTATATTATATGACAAGTAAATCCTAACATTATGCCAAAGATATTTTTTTTTTTATTAATAATAATCGTGAAAACTTGAATCATTAAAACTCTTTTAATGTAATCTTTTTTTAATGTTTTTAGCCATGTAATAATAATTTAATTTTGAAAATTAAATGAAACTACCATATGAACAACGACAATAATACTAAAAGCACAGAATGATAACTGAATTATGCACCGACTGGACTTCTGTCCAGCTTTTAATTTGATATTTTTTAATACAAAATTTCATCAGAGTTTTAAATGAAAATGGGAAAAAAATTTGGTATCTTGTACCATATTTAGAAACGTTTCTAAGAAAAATCTTCACTTAAGTTCTAATTAAATAAGTCGCAATATAACCGCGTTGCACGCGATTCTATTAAATATTTTTTTATATTAATTGTTTTATCATTATCTATTATCATTTTTCATCTTTTATTTTTGGCCCAATTAAAGATTATATAAATTATCATACTTATATATAAAGCTCTTAAACCGGTGTAAGATGTGTGAACCTACCAATCAGGCCTCAGGGATGCCTCAGGGATAGCGCTGATTGGCGAAATTCAGAGAGGGCGGAGTCGGAGAGGCAAATTCAAAATTGTTTTTTAATAATTTATTTTACAGCCTTCAATTTAATAAATTATAGTTTAAAAATGCTAAAAAGAGGTAAATTTAAACATTTGTGCCCTAGGCGTCATCTAAGAAGCGATTTTTCGAAATTCCAATTTTAAGGGCCCCAAATGGTCATTTATGGGTAAAATTTTGATCTACATTGATTTCTAAACCAAAGAAGATATCAATTTGGTTTCTTCACTAAATCCTTTCTTAGATAAAAATCTTAAATCGTTGTTTGAGAAATTTTTGAAATTCGGCAGCCCCCCCCCCTCGAAATTTTTAATTCTTCTATTTCTTCAAATATTAACATGCTTTTTTTGGATTTAAAAATCTTGAATAAATATCTATCAAGGGGTTTAAAAGTTTAAAGATTTTTGGGTAAGAAGAAGCGAAGTTTCTTCGCTCGGACTTGCGTCTGACCCCTGCTTCTCTGAAAATATTTTTTCTTACATAACCTATAGTTTTTTTTATATATATTTAGAAACTAGACTTTCTCCCAAGTAAAATGATATATAATATTTGTATCCTAATTTGTCATAAATTTGGTAAAAAATCATTTAAATTCGAAAATTATGCATAGCAACAGAGCAAACTCAAAACAAATAAACAAACGCGTTGCGTTATTTCTTTGAATAATGGGCGGGCAAAGTTGTGCGCTCGGCTTAGTCAAACCCTTTATTTCTTTAGATATCTTCAAAACATAACAAAAAATCATTTTCAACTCATTCCCTCATAGAGCCCTCCACGATCACAACATTTCATTTGGCCTATACCATTTAGTTTATTAAAGAGAAATTTAGACTTGCTATCCGCCCGTAATTTTTTCATGGCCTTCAAAACCCACAGGCCGGGCAGGGCGAATACTCAAATTTTAAAGTTGATTTAGTGTATTTTCATTAGGAACCGACCGAATATTCGGTTTCGGTTACGGTTTCGGCCGTAGTTTCGGTTTCGGCCAAAAAGTAGCCGAAACTTTCGGCCGGCCGAAACCGTAGTCTGAAAAGATGGGATGAGACTCGCATGCAAAAAAAAAAAAAAAAAAAAAAAGAAAAAAGGTCAAATGATTTGCACTTTATGGAGAAGCAAAATTTAGTCTCCCTAAAAAAAAGGTAAAATGATTTTCACGGGAGAGAAAAAATTTTCAGCAGGGCGGAAAAAAATTAAAAAAAAAAAAGTTAAAATGATATGAATTTTTTTTAGGAAATACAAGTTTCGGTTTCAGTTACGGTTTCGGCCGAAACTAAGATCGAGGCCGAATATTCGGTTTCGGTTTCGGCTGAAAATCTCGTTTCGGTCGGACCCTAATTTTCATTTTGGCAAAAATCATATGGGCTTTAAAATTAAGGAGAAAACTACTGATCACGTCCAGAGGCGACGCCCCCTAGGGCCAGGTTGAGAAAGGCACGGCGAAGCCGCGCCTTTCTCAACATTAATATAAATTTCTTAGTTAATCCTCAGAGCAGCAAATAAAATTGATTTAAAAAAATGTAATTTCTAGAAAGAGCCAAAATTTCGATATTTAATTAATAATTAACAAGCCATATCCCGAAATCCCCCACTTTTACCTACATCCCGAACGAGGCAGAGGAAGCCAGCGAAGACGAAGGGAAACATTACTTTTGGGCCATCCGCCACCCTGTGCGGAGCCAACTCTCAACTCACTCTTGGGCCAACCGCCACACTGTGCGTTCTCCCACAAGGAAATCTCAACTCACTCTCGGGTCATCCGTCAGCTTTTGCGGACCTTACTTAGAAGATACTACGATTGGGTCTACCGTCATCCAGCACGGGCCCCACTTTTCGACGACATCTGCAACGCCTATTGATTGCTGGTCCCATCATCATCATCGACATGATCTTCAATCAAGAGTAGAGGTGGGCATTCCGTTCGCGAACGGGTCGCGAAGAACGGGTCGTCGAAGTGAACGGGAGTGAACGGGTCGCGCTTTTAATCGTTCGCCGTTCACCGGTCCTCCGTTCGTTGCTTTGACCTGTCTTCGGCGACCGGCCGGTCCTCCGTTCATTTGCTTTATCCGTTCGTTTGGCGAACGGCCGGTCCCTCCGTTCAATTGTTTTATCCGTTCGTTTGGCGAACGGCCGTTCATCCGTTCGTTGCTTTGACCTGTCTTCGGCAAACGGGCAGTTCTCCGTTCATTTTTTTTTAGCTTTTCTTCCTTATTTTTTCGAGTTTGTTCGGGATTTATCGATAAAATTCGGGTGGCGCGCAATCAAAACTGACATTTGTCATTGAATTATTCATATCGTTGTTTTTTTTTAAACCTTATAGATTGCTTTTTTTGGTGTTTTTGTTTAATTTATTATCAAAATGCATAGAAGTAACTATTTTTTAACCCTCAAAGATGATATAAGGTATCGATATGTCCAAAAAATACAAATTATTGATAATATTGATTCCATAGCACACTTGATATTAATATTTTGCCATTTGTTACAACGATGGATATGGTAATTTTTTTTTAACGAACAGTTAAAGCCTTAGAAAAGCTTAGAACTTTAAAAATATTATGAAACCAAATTTTAACTTATTAAAAGGTATTAATATTTTTCATGAATTTATATCTAATCGTTAATTTTTTTCTAAACATTATTTATATTCATTTTATTTCAGATTATTTTTATTAAGTCTGTGGGCTAGTAAATATCCAACTTGACATATTAAAATAAAATTAAATATTTTTTCAACACTACAGTATGTAAATTAACCTGCTTCATGCCCCGGGCTTGCTGTAGTTGGCCCACCTTCTATACCGAACCCGCTACGGATTCGGACCCCAGGCAGTCCGATGATTTTATTTAAGCCATTTGGATACTAAATGGTTTAAATAGAAATGCCTGGACCTAGGGCTGGACGGTAAACCGGTTTAACGGTAAAAACCGGTAAAAATTTTTTACCGAAAACGCGGTAACGAACCTCTAATTCGGTAAAAACCGGTTTTTTTCGAAATTCGGTAAAAACCTATTTTTTGGACGGGAAAAAATTTTGGTTCCGCGGCGGCAAATTTCTGCTCCGCGGGGGGCAAAAAAATTGGCGCCTCTAAAAAAAGGTAAAATATTTTTCCGGGCGGGAAAAAATTTTGGTTCCGCGAAAAAAAAAATGTTCCGCGGCGGCAAACTTTGGTTCCGCGGCGGCAAATAATATAAAAAAAGGTAAAATATTTTTTCGGACGGGGAAAAATTTTGGTTCGGCGAAAAAAAAATGTTCCGCGGCGGCAAACTTTGTTTCCGCGGGCGGTAAAAAATTTTTACCGACTTTCGAGAAAAACTGGTTTTTTTTCATTATCGAGGTCGGTAATGAAAATCCATTACCGTCCAGCCCTACCTGGACCCCAATATAGATAGATCCATAAATAACGGTTATCGTCAAGTCTTATATAGCCAAAGTTGCCGAAAAAGACTGTGGGAATGAGAAAAAAGTGTGAAGGTTAAAAAAAAAACCTTCGTCTTTAATGAGACGGGGGGAGGGGGGTCAGAGACAGTGAAAAAAGAACGATGAACGGGTCGTGGAGAACGGGTCGTTTCAGAGATCGAACGGCGAACGACCCGTTCTTCAAAAAGAACGATTTTGCCCATCTCTAATCAAGAGTCGGTCAACTTCAGGTTCAAACGAAGGTCGACCAGCGGCGACCGAAACGTCACCGTTTCGTCCCCCAGAAGAAAAACCTCCTTATCCTTCCCTCTCTTTTGACTTAACAATCAGGCTCTTTCACTCCTTGTATAAAAAAAAAAAATATTTAAAATAAACTCATTCATTCCTAATTTCGATCTTTATTTTTCCTTGAGCCATTCCTTCATATAAAAAAAAAATAAAATAAGTCATAAAAAAAAAATCATATAAAAAAAAACAAAAAGAAATATAAAAAAATCTGGTGTGACTGGCGCACAGCACACAACTTTCTTTTACCTTCGGTAATCGAAAGTTGTGTACTGTTAATAAGATTTAAACTTTCGACCGTTGGTTCTCGTTGAAACATTTTGTAAATTAAAATTAAATATACATATTAAACACTAGGTTATTTGTTTCAAAGGTTTTATTAATTAAAAATTAATACGTATTTCGACAATTTCTTGTCATCATCAGAAGTGATTACATTCTAATACATGAAAAAAGTTTTTTTCATTTTTTTTTCATGTATTAGAATGTAATCACTTCTGATGATGACAAGAAATTGTCGAAATACGTATTAAGTGTTAATTTTTAATTAATAAAACCTTTGAAATAAATAACCTAGTGTTTAATTTGTATATTTAATTTTAATTGTGTACTGTGCTTGTCACACCAGATTTTTTGTGTCGACATGTATTTAGTTTCCGACAGTACGGTTCATTCGATTTTCAAGATGTACAATTTATAAGTATGGCAAAATATTTATATTTAGTTGCCATGGCAACCATTTCTCCTATCTTTTCTATGGAGTAGGAGTACAAGAGTAAAGTAGTCTTCAGAAGATTTCAATCACAAAATGAGAATATACATTTTATTGAGAATCTAAAAAATAATTGATTTTTGAATTAAAAAAAAAATCGTTAGAGCAAATTTAGAGAAAATCGAAAAAAACTGAAAAAGTGCATCAGTAAAGTACTAGTACTCTTTGGTCGATTTTGTTCAAAAGCTTCGTGTCACGTCCCATGGGGGTGCCTGACTTAAATATAAAATTTCAACCTCCTAGCTCTTTTCGTTCTTGAGATACTTTGTTCACAGACACACACAGACACACAGACAGACAGACCATGTCGCGAAAACCACATTTTACTTTCTCTTACCCTAAATATGAAATATATAGAGAGAGAAAGTATTGCGATCATGTCAAAAATTCGATGTCGAGATTTTGATGGATATACATGTTTTGAGGTCCCCTGAGTCCAAAAAAGTGGGTCCCGCAAATTGGTCTGTGTGTGTGTGTGTGCGTGTGTGTGTGTGTCTGTATGTGTGGACAGATTTTTAGCATGAAGGAATTGAGCTACCGGATTGAAATTTTATATTTAACTTAGGTACCTGCGCACACGCTCAAAATAAGCTTTTGAACAAAATCGGCCAAAAAGTACTAGTACTTTACTGATGTACTTTTTCAGTTTTTTTCGATTTTCTCAAAATAAAAACAGAAATAAAATTTAAAAAAATGGGAATTTAAATAATAATTGATTTTTAATCTAATAAAAAGAAAAAGATTTAAATTCCGTTACCATGGCAACCATTTCTATCTTTCCTATTAAGAACAAGAGTAAAGTGGTCTTCAGAAGATTTCAACGGCAAAATGAGAATATACATTTTAAAGAGCATCTAAAAAATAGTTGATTTATGAATTTAAAAAAAATTTCTTTGAAATTTTGTATTTATTTACGATTCTATATTGTGTATAAAATGTCCAAATATGAGATTAAAATTTTGAAAAATAACCATAGTTTATTTCAAGCAGTCAACATTTAAAATGCAAGTTTGAAACTAAGGTGCTATGGGAAACTAAATATATCTCGACACAAAATCTGGTGTGACCAGCACGGTGCACAACTTTCTCTTACCGAAGGGTAAGAGAAAGTTGTGTGCTGTGCGCCAGTCACACCAGATTTTTTGGATTCAGGGGACCTCAAAACGTCAAGATCCATCAAAATCTCGACATCGAATTTTTGACATGAAACCAATACTTTATCTCTCTATATATATAAACATATATATAGAGGTAAGAGAAAGTAAAAAAGAGAGAATTATAATTAAAAAAAAAAAAATTTAAATAAATAAAAAAAATTTTGATAAAAAAAAAAAAATATATATATAATTTTCAATTGGGCAACAACTCCCTTACTTAAACAGCAGGTAGATTACACTCACCCTGATTACAACCCCCCGTGACCAGAGAAGCAACACACTCTAGCACGCTACGAAGTAAAAAAATATTTTTAACAATGAAAGAGAGATAGCAAACCCATTTTTACTATAACATATTGTAATTAGGTAATAAATTATTTCAAATAAGTTTTAGAAATTTTATACTCTCTAAAAACGAATTATTAAAAAACTATTAATTCATAGTGAATAGTCACTTTTTTAAGATGTGCAAAGTAGACCACACGTAAATAATGGATATCCACTTTTTCAATTAGTAAAAATTATTAATTTGAAAAATTCACTAATTGAAAAAGTGAATTTTTAAAAAAATAATGGCCAAAAAAAGAAACGTTTAAGATATATGAAATAAGATGCGATGACACCGGGACCTAAGTTGTGTTTAGTGACTCGAGTTCTAGCCGAACCCACTTAAACGTGACTTACTCTTACTTCTCTGTTATTTGGTATATAAGTATGTCGCTGGTGTTAACAATGTTTTTTACTTGAATGTTATTATATGCCTTCCCAGCAATTTATTTCTAAATAAACTTAATAAAACTAATTATCGTTATATCAAGAAATATATTTACTAAATTTTAAGTAAAAATATTTCTTAGTTGACTATTTAAAAAATAATATTTTATTAATTTAAAAAAAAAATTGGAATCTATTTGTTTTGGCTTAACATATATTTCCTGCAATTTTTAACAAAAAATACAAGTTATCTCAATATTATTATTTATTTATATTACTATTACTTAAATAAAGTCATATATTGCCAAAAATGTCTTTATTAAGGAACCGATCAAACAGTTGATTGAAAAAGTCGGCCACGTTGGCTTCTCAGACAGCCGGAATTGAATGAACTACATTTTGAATTAGTAAAAAATAACTATTCTAAAAGTAACCAATAAACTTACTAAATATATTAGTAGATTCTACTCAAAATGACTAAATTTGATGTAATTTTCTTACCTACTATTTGAATAAGTAAAAATTCTACTAATTCGTTTTAAGAGAGTATATATAATAACCAGTGACGCCATTTCAGTTTTTGACGTGACAACGTCTTACAAATCATGTGTCTATAGTGGCATGTTAGAGGGGCATGCGCGAAAAAGTTTATTGGCTTGAATAACTCCTCTGTCTTAAGAGGTATAATTATGGGAAATATACGGTTAGAAAGAATGAGTTTTCAGCTAAAGATTTCACCATTTATTTTTTTTCTATCATTTTATTTTACCGCGCTGCGGTAAATTCTAATTTGAAAGTTTAAACTCCTGTAGATTCTGAACGGCTAATCAGATCAGACTAAATGGGATGTCATTTGGTGCAGAAGGAAACCTTCTAATAGAATAAATAAAAAAATCGCGAGTAATTAACTCCAAAATTGGTTTTTTTCTCGAAAAACCTCATTTTTTAGGCAAAAAAATATCGAAAAATAGCCCTACTTGTGCAACGCATAGCGACTTGACCGTAAAAGCTACATTAAATCTAAATATAGTTTTAGAAAGAGTGGTTCAATACCCCAGGGCTTTTTTTTTTTTTTGATATGACGTCATTTTACCGCATGAGAGCACTCGGCGGGATTTCGTTTTTCGAAATTTTAAACCCCTGTAGATTCCGAACGGCTAATCAGATCAGACTAAATGGGATGTCATTTGGTGCAGAAAGAAAACCTCTAATAGAATAAATAAAAAAATCCCGAGTGATTAACTCAAAAATTGGTTTTTTTCTCGAAAAACCTCATTTTTTAAGCATATGTCGCCCTTAATGGATAAAAGTTTGGCCACACCTGTCATATATTGTTTCAATGAAAATGTTTGAACATGTTTATTTATGAAAACAAACTACTAGTAAAAAAAAAAACAAAAACAATACTTTCTCTCTTTATATTTCAATATAGGTAAGAGAAAAAAATTTTTTTGAAGTCAAGCAAAAGACGTTGTCACGTTAAAAAGCCACCGGCTGTGTAGAAGACACAGCCAACACCTAATTTTGCTTATACATATAAACATATATACACCTTCTATACTTATTTATAAATAGAGAGTGTGAATTTGTATGTAGGGGCTAAGCTCAGAATTTATTATTTTCTTCAAAACCTTGGGGGGAGAATGACCTCTGCCCTCTGCCCCCCCCCCCCCCAAATGACTTTCCTGATAATAAAGTGTGTAAAGTATTTTTTGATATCTTTGACTATTTACGAGATATGAAAACGATTCTCAAAAGCGAAAAAAATTATATTTTTGTAATAAAACGTAAACCGTTAAAGTTGATGATATGTCGAACCATTTACGAGATATTTAAGGAAAAAAATATATATATATGTTATGTGTTAGGTTGTCCTTTATTTTTCGATTTTTATTCTTTTTTTTTTTAGTTATACCCTCAGATTTTTGTACTTTAATTATAAAACACTCTTAAATGAAATTTTACGTCATCTAGTTTACCCCCTCCCCCAACGTCCTTGTGAAAAAATTAGGAAATTTTTTTATGGATAGGTTATATTTTGTTGATTCTATTAAAAAACACTAGCAAAATAAAGTTAGGTGGCAGGGTTGGTGGGCCCGCGACATCTTCCTATCTTTAATAAGGAATTATTTAATTTTTTTTAAAATAATTTAATTAGAAATAATGAAACAACCAACCAATAGATACATAGGCGTAGCCACGGGGGGGGGGATTTGGGAGTTCAAACCCCCCATTGGACCCAAGCATAGTCGCTGGAACTAGGGGGGGGGCAAGGGTACATTGCCCTCCCCCCTGGCTTCCTATAGGAGGGGGGAAATATGTCTTCTTTTATTTCATTTATTTTTAAAAATGATACATTTTTACTTTTGAAAAATAACATCTCGCGCTTAATTGGGGGTAGGGTTAAGTGGAGAGGAATTTGAAATTAAGAATTTAAAATTAAATTTGAAAAGGAAAAGAAAACTTTATATAAAAGAATATCGGCTTCGCAATTAAATTATTTAAAAGGTGGGTAACTCAGTATCTTTAAGGGGAGGGATCTACTCGCGCTGATGGATACGCCTGGCGGAATAATTTGGAAGAGAAACAGGACAAGGGTTGGGGCCTCAAATACTCCACTGCTAAAGAAAGAATAAAAGTACTTAGAGACAAAAATTTAAAATTAGTGGAGAACAATGTTTCAAGGCTGGAAGGAAAGAATAGAAAAAAATTTACTAAAGGCAGGATTTAATTTAAAATAAAATAATTTAATAAAAAAATTTAAGATATTGAAACAAAAAATTTATAAATAAATCAATTCGGATAATTTTATGATAGACTTATAAAATAGATTGAAATTGAAATTATAAATTGGGAAATTTTGTGTTGGTACCGCAGTTTAATAAGAGATTATATGTTACCGGTTCTTATAACTTAAGAGCGCTCTCGACTTTCACAGGTCACACACACGGTTTTCAGGGGCCACAGGGTTGCTTGACGATGTCTCTGGCTGCCTCTTCGTTCTTCCTCGGTTAGGAGTTCACAGGTCCAGGAGGCCGGAGCGATGACGCTGGCTCTCTTCAAATTTTTATTAACACAGGATTCGTTCTCGGGGGTTCGTCAGATTACCTGGGGAACGGATGGCGGATGGCCGAGGCCCTAGGGCTCTCAGCCCACACAAATCTCTAACTCCGCCGCAGCGCGATGTTGTTCTTCTCCTCTAAAAAGCAAGTTTCGTCTTTCTTCGATATTGCCATCAGCTCCTCGCCGCCAGTGGAATGTCCACCTTTCCCTTTTCTCACCAGCCACTAGCGAAGGGGTGAAGGTAATGTCCGTAGACAAAACCTTTGTGAGGTCGCTGACTCATTTTAGCTCAAGCACCTCTTTTGTGCCTTAAAAGCTAAAATTCCCAACTCACATATACAAAAGCAAAAAGGTTCCTTAATAACATTTATTTAAGGGTCAGGAAATCTCAAATGAGCAACGCAGCTAGTCTTTTTTCAATTTTTATTTAAATGCAAAGTGCCATTGCCAACGTTTCGGTCGCATATAGGACCATCATCAGGGCCAAGCCATTGTCAATTTATTATTCCTCTTGGTCATATTGGCCAAAGAAATCATTACCAATGCAATAAATTCAATGACCAAATTATTAGAAACAGTGTGTTATCATGGACTGAGAGTGAGTAAATTCGCGTCCCGGGGAATATTTTCCCTTTTGCGGAAGCTAAGTTTTTCACCCTGTGGGAAAAATTTTTTACAGGGCTATATTTTTTTGCAATGCGGGCTGATCAAACATTCCGGGGGAGGGGGGGGGCGCAATCCGCTAATGTCTGTATATCTCTATATATGTATATGCATTTGGAAAATTTCGGGGAGGAGGGCGGGCCCCCCTCGGCCTCCCCTTATATACTCCCCTTGTGTATGGGTGTGTGAATGAGAAAAACTGTGTTTTTTAATAAAAAAAAAAAAAAAAAAAAAATTATAAATATTCGTAAAATAAGTTCAAATAAGCATAAAGGGGGAAATAAGCATAAAAACTCAAAAAAGCAAAAAAGCATAAAAAATGCAATCTCAATGCACTTAGTTTTTCGTAATTCGTGTAGAAATTAAATATCTAATGGTTGCTTATAAAATTGAGCAATAAGCATTTTGCTTAAAATCCGGTCTCTACTCATCAGTTAATATGGCCAAGTCTCAAATGTATAAATATTTATTATCAAATACAGTTATTATAAGATGACTACTAGGGAAAAAAACAACGAACTTTCTGAGAACATTAGTTCTTAAGAACTAATAAATTATTAAAAATGTTAATAATTTTTTGATTATAAATACATACCATCCGTAAATCCTTGTCCAAGAAAGAAACTACGAGATACCGTTGTTCTTAATATAATTATTGGACTGCATCCACACCCTTTCATTTTATAATTTTATATACATTTGAGACTTGGCCAAATTAACTGATGAGCATACCTCACCTTAAGTGCAAATATTAATATATTTTTTATATAATTTTGTATATGCTCATATAAGCCTATAACAACTCTATCTGTATCTCATTGGAGTATACCTTGAGATTGCCAATATTGTAAGACCTGATCTTTTTTTTATAATTTAAAAAATATTTTTTTATGTTTTTGTATTATAATTATAATATATGCTCGTTTCAGCTCAGGTGTGGCTTTATTTAATTAAAACCGAAACGTCTTCTGGATTGAGATTTTTATTCGACAGAGGTTCTCCTTTTGGAATTTATGTCACTAAAATTAAAAGGGTTCAAATTTACAATCTCTTGCAATTTCTACTCTAGACGTTTCACTAACCTTAATTCACCGATACATGATTACAAAAAAAAAAAAAAAAAAAAAAAATAATAATAATAATAATAATAATAATCGAACCGGTACATTTGAGTCAGTGGAGTAGTAGCAAAATTTTCAGTGTGGGAACACTAAATACATGACTTACCAATGAAGGGGAGGGGGTGCTTCCGGGGGTCCTCCCCCAGAAAATTTTAGAAAAATTAATAGTGAAATGGTGCAATTCTAGACTATGAACTGCTCATATCTTGAATCATTACCTTAATTTAAAACAAGAATCCCGTGGTACTTCCCTGAGAAATTATTTTATATTAAGATTATTTCGTGTGATCTTGAGTTACCTTCATAATGGCCATCAGATCATTTCCCGATAAATCACAAATTCGTGAGACTCTAGCTTTAACTTATTCTGTTTAATTTTATACTATATTGAATCACTTATTTAATAATGTATTTTTCATCTATGCTTTATTTGAGTCAAACAAAATTCAAAAGAATGTTTCATTACCTTTAAGTCAAAACTCATATTTGCTCACCAAATCCTAATTTAACTTCAGGAATTTATTAAGTATGTAATAAGTACCTATGAATAATTATCATAGAAAAAAGAAAAAAATTGAATATATAAAATATTTTTATACATATGTTTAGTAACAATATTAAGGCTTGACACCAAGATTGAAAAATTGACAAATTCAAGAAAACGGGCTTGCCCGTTTTAAAATCTAAATATGAGGCACTCACGAAAGTTTGTAAAGTATTATTTTATTTACTTGCGTAAATAATTTTAATTTTATTTAATTAATTAATTTTATTTGTTATTATTATTTTTTTTTTATTGAGTGAAATCAGTGTGGGACCGCCGTTCCCACGCGTTCCCGCTCCACTACACCCCTGATTTGAGTCACTTTTCTAACTGTTAGGCCTAACTACCCGCTAAGTCTAAGGTATAAAAATGTATTCATAAAATATATAATCGATCTACTAATATAATTAAAATTGCAAATTCCGCGCCTAAATATATGCAGTAAATATATGGAGATATTAAATAAAATGAACTTATTTACAGGTGTTGGATTAATAAATCTATAATAGTTGATCTTCTGATCTCCTGTAGGCTATTTAGTATTGGTTGCTTATTGATTGTGGACTTTTTGATTTCTAATGATTCCACTAGATCCATTGTATGCCCTTTGGGAACGAAATGCAGTCTTCCAGTCTTTGGTTGCAATGGCCAATGAATGCTAGATCTGACCGCTGCTTGGGGGACCTGGTTGGGAGGAGGGGGAAGATTGCCCAGTCACTCTTAGGAAATTTCACTGAATTTTACCGACTATTTGTGAATGGCGCATTTGACGTTATTTGTGTCAGTGAGGCCTGGCTGAAGCCCCACTTAGACAGTCTTATACACCTGCCGGGGTATAAGTTTCTAAGAAATAATAGAGTTGCCAGAACTGGGGGTGGGGTGGCGATATATACGAGGACTAATATCAACATAAAATTAATTAGCAAGTCTGATCCGGCCATCGCATTTAGACCTGAATACATGATTGTTGACCTGGAACTGGGATTTCTTAGGACCCTACTTCCCTATTTATACAGGACATAAAACAATCAATTAAGAATTGCAAATACCACCTTTTTGCAGATGATTTTCAAATTTATATTTCCTGCCCACTGAATGACATATCGAGTCTGGTCGGGAGGATGAACGGGGATGTGGAGGCAATATGTAATTGGGCGGAAAGAATCGGACTTGAAATAAATAAGAGAAAACCAAGGCATGTTCGGCAGCCAACCGGTGCTTGTTAGAGACACGGCTTGGCCTATGAAAGTAGTGAGAGGAACTTGGGGGTCGTCATGGACCGATCATTGAGCTGAGGTGAGCACATCATTGCGGTTTCGTAAAATGTGTTCAAGGGTCTCTACCAACTTAGGAGGAAGGGTAGTGATCTTCCAGTACCTGTTAAGAGGTTACTGGTAAACTTGCTTTTGCTGCCCACATTTGACTATTGTTGTTTGACATACAGTACAATGGTCTGATTGGGGAGCTGAGCACAAGATTGGACAGGGTGATGAATTCCTGTGTGCGCTATATATTCAATAGTCCACGAGAGCATCATATAACACCTTATTACCAAAAACTTGATTGGTTAAAGCTAACAGGGAGAAGGAACTACTTCCAGTACCTGTTAAGAGGTTACTGGCAAACTCACTTTTGCTGCCCTCATTCGACTATTGTTGTTTGACATACAATGGTCTGATTGGGGAGCTGAGCACAAGATTGGACAGGGTGATGAATGCCTATGTGTCAGGCCATATCTCAGGTTTAATCAACCTCTCATATTCATCAGCATCAATCATGATATGAAATGCGCTATAACTAGGATATTTGGTTTTAAGCCTAGTACAAACCATCTTATCCGACTGAAGGACAGCTTCCAGAGTAGTGGATTCAACATCAGGTGCCAATCTGCTTACAAAAATAGTTTTTGTTTTCTTTTTAACTATAGAGGGGTTCGTTTTACCGCACCCTATTATCACATTTTTGTCTTTTTTTAAATGCTTTTATTTAACTTACTCTTTCAAGGTCACCAACTTTATGGCTTTGTTAAGGACACTTCCCGATGAGCTAGAGGTGTGAAATTTGATATTTAAGAGTCATTTTTGATGACGCAAATTGTGAGTTTGGTTTTACCAAAATGGACCAAACTAATGTGGTACTTTATTTGAAACCCTTCGCGAATTAATGTAATTTCAAAAGACTTCCCGATGGGCTAGAGGTGTGAAATGTAATACTTAAGAGTCATTTTTGATGACGCCACTATATGGTGGTTTTGATCAAAATAGACCAAACTAATGTGGTACTTTATTTGAAACCCTTCGCAAATTAATGTAATTTCAAAAGACTTCCCGATGGGCTAGAGGTGTGAAATGTAATACTTAAGAGTCATTTTTGATGACGCCACTATATGGTGGTTTTGATCAAAATAGACCAAACTAATGTGGTACTTTATTTGAAACCCTTCGCAAATTAATGTAATTTCAAAAGACTTCCCGATGGGCTAGAGGTGTGAAATGTAATACTTAAGAGTCATTTTTGATGACGCCACTATATGGTGGTTTTGATCAAAATAGACCAAACTAATGTGGTACTTTATTTGAAACCCTTCGCAAATTAATGTAATTTCAAAACACTTCCCGATGGGCTAGAAGTGTGAAATGTAATACTTAAGAGTCATTTTTGATGACGCCACTATATGGTGGTTTTGATCAAAATAGACCAAACTAATGTGGTACTTTATTTGAAACCCTTCGCGAATTAATGTAATTTCAAAAGACTTCCCGATGGGCTAGAGGTGTGAATTGTAATACTTAAGAGTCATTTTTGATGACGCCACTATATGGTGGTTTTGATCAAAATAGAACAAACTAATGTGGTACTTTATTTGAAACCCTTCGCAAATAAGGCCCTATTAACTATAGTTTTGAATTTTGATATTTACGAGTCATTTTTTTATGATAATGAATAATTTTTCAATTGAACCAAATCAATACAGGCCAAACTAATGTGGTACTTTATCATATTGATGATTTTTGATAAGACTAAAAGACTAAAAAGCTTAAAATAAAAATAAAATAAAAAAAATGATTTTTAAAAAAATGTTTTTATTTAAATTGAACTAAAAAGAGAGAAATAAGAAAGAAATAATTTAATTGTTCTTGTTAAAATTTTTTAATATTTGACTTAAAAGCGTGGGGCGCTTCGAAGTGATTCCGAGGCTGTTTTAACAAGAACAATTAAATTATTTCTTTCTTATTTCTCTCTTTTTAGTTCAATTTAAATAAAAGCATTTTTTTAAAAATCTTTTTTTTTATTTTATTTTCCTTGGGGGGGGGTTCGAGTTTGAGACTGGTTCAGAGGCTTTAACATGGTTGGGCTGCTTCTTTTTTCTAGTCACAGTGGTCCATCCACCTTTTTCAGCATCTACAATTGGTGAGGAGGAGGAAATATTTGTGAAGGTTTGTTGTTATTATTATTGTTATTGCTATCAGTTGACTTTGAGAGGTCGCTAAAGAATATGATAGATGATAGGAGAGAGGGGTCCCCTTTTTTTTGAATTTTTAACCTTCAAGTTTGAAGAGGCCAAATTATTTAATTTTTCCTTCAGCTCAGAAATTGTGTTTTTGAGAGAAGAGTGTCATCTCCAATTAATGTTTTTGTTGGTAAACATTTTTGGCATTTAAATGAACCCTGTTCCAAGGGCGGATACAAGGGGGGGGGGGGTAAAGGGGGTAATTACCCCCCCCCCGAGATTCGAAAAAATACCTTTTTTTCGCAAAAAAATGTATTTTTAATGTAAAATTTTTAAAATTAATACTTAAAAATTTGATGTGTATTTATATTCTGGCATACAAGTACAGAATGCGCTTTTAAATTCCCGAAATTAAAAAAAAATAGTGTGCTGTGCGACGAGTCACAAATATATTTTATATTCGTCGTTCGAAATTTTTAAGCATGTAGTGTGTGATTTTGTTTTTCATGCATTACATGTCAAGGCTCTATGACCTTACCTGAAGGGGTGTTCGCATAGGTTACAGGGCATCACTCTATAATCCGTCAGAAAATAAAAATAAAAATTTTCTCAAATATGGAAAAAAAGAACAAAGTAAAAAAATTAAAAAAGAAACATGAATGTTTATCGGATTTATGTTAAAAACGGATAGAAAAGAGTAAATTAACTTGAAATAGATATTTAACAATTTAGGAATACAACAAATACCCATGCCCTTTGTCCACTTAGAACAAAACTGACTTGAGCACTGCCTTCCCCATGTGACAATGTACTCACTGATATAAATTTTATCACAGAAACAGACTGCATTCGTTAATTAATAAAAAAAATAATGGGAACACACACAAGGCAGGTTCGTCATCCACGACCGAATCTCACAGAATGTGAGACTTGCGTACTGTGCGCCAGTAACACCAGATTTTTTGTGTCTAGATATGGTTGATTAGTTTCCCATAGCACCTTAGTTAACTTGAACACTTGTTTATTATTATTTTGGAAATTTTCAGCCTTCAGAAAACATTTTGGGTTACGATATTTTTTTGACAGGTTGAACTAGCGCTGAAGCCACGTGTCAAAAATTTCCCTGACTTAGATTTTTATTTTATATTCTATTTGCTTATTGTCCACAAATTTTAATCTTTCAGAAAACAATTTAGAGATATTAATTAATATCATAGGCGTAGCCACGGGGAGGGGGGGGGATTTGGACAGGGGCGCCGGAATGAATTTGAATCAGGGGGGGGGGGCAAAACATTTTTTTTTAGAAAATTAAAATAATTTAATATGTTCAAATAGTATAAAACAAAAACAAATCTACTATAAAACTTTAAAAATTTTAAATAAAATCACAATTTTAATAAAATTAAAATTTTAAAAAATTTGGTAGTGATTTTATCAAAAACTTTTGGAAAAAATTTGGAAAAAATGAATTTCTTACACTTTTAATTTTTTTTTAATTTAGATTTTATTTTTCAAAAGTAAAAATATATCATTTTTAAAAATAAATGAAATAAAAGAAGAAATTTTGCCCCTCCTGCCCCCTCCTAGAGGATGCCAGGGGGGGGGGGGCAATGTACCCTTGCCCCCCCCAGTTGCGGCGCCTATGGATTTGGGGGATCAAACCCCCCATTGGACCCAAGCCGTGACTAGATATTTAAGCTCTATAATACAAAAAACTTTCTCTTTATATATATATTTCATACATAGGGTAAGAGAAAGTAAAATATAATAATTTTCTCTAGCCTAAAAAAAAAAAAAAAAAAATTAAATTAAATGCAAAAAATTCAAGAAAATTCAGAATTTTTCCATCAAAAAGAATTGATTTTTTTTTTCTTTTGCTTTATAAAAAATTAAAGCCGCTTAAAATTGATTAAATCTCTCAAATAAAAAATAATAAAAATTATTATATACCAGGTAAATAAATTTATTTATTTTTTTTCTTGAGATGGGACTCTGATCAAGAGAAACAGACACTTCGGTATTATAGGCCCATATATTTATATATATAATTCATAGGGTAATATATTTTATTGCCTGATACGAGTTGAATGAAAAATTGTGGCACTTAATTAAGAAAGGGCGGGCCCGAGCCAGCTCGAGGGCGGTCCATGGGCGGAGTGGCCAGTCATATATTTCATTAGACGCCTTATACTGCCCTATTAGTCGGGGGGGGGGGGGGGAGAAATCATCCTGAACCCCCCCCCCCCATCAAAAATTTCTGGCTACGCCTATGATTAATATTACACCTTTACGCGTTTATTCACGCCAGAGGCCCCGGTAACAAAGGGCCATAATTAGAGAATGGATAAATAAAATCCAAATTTTTTTTTTTTTTTTTTTTTTTTTTTTAGAAAAATAGGGACTTGGTCTAAAAGGAAACCTTAAAAGAAAGAAAATAAATAAATAATTTTTTTTATAGTTGTTTTTTGTGTAGCATATCGTAGAGCAACAAGGTAAAGATTTTTTTCTTTTTAATTCGTCGAGTTTTTATTCAAATTTTTTACCATTAAAATTCAACTGTGGAGATAATAGGAAACCAATTTCAAAAGTTATTTTCCGTAACAACATTAATTAGAAGCGAATTCCACTAATTTAGACTTCTTTGAACATTCGTTACTGTAATGTTAATTTGAAACTGATTTATAATATCGAGCTCAAAAAAGATTTACGCCGTCGCTTCTTCTCTAAATTTATCTTTATTAATTTATATTTAGGTGTTATTAACCTAAAATACGAAAAAAAAGTAAAGAATAATTTACTTTTCACGTAAAAGTAGCATTCTATGGACTATTTGAATGATTAAAAACAATACTTTCTCTCTATATATTTCATATATAGGGTAAGAAAAAGTAAAAAGCCAAACAAAAGTTGAGAAAATTTTAAATTAAATTATATTTGAGACGTTTTTACTTTAAAATATAAATTCACGATGTCGTTAAGAGGAAATTTAATAATTAGACTGTGAAACATCCAAACACAAAAGCACACGTTTTGAGATATATCTTAGTTATAAGATAAACATATCTAATGTGAAAGGTGGTTAATTTGTATAATTACAGAATCGTTAAATACGAATATGAATTTAATTAAAAAATTGTAAATCATACAAAATGAAAACAAACTTTTATTTTTAAAAAAGTACAATTTTCTGTCCTACTATCCAAGGTTCTTAGAATTAACAAGGTTGGCTGGTTCTCGCTTGGGCGAATTCGTTTTTTTTTCGGCTCCTCGAGCTCTGACACCCGAGGTGGCTCCTTATCTTGCTTGCTATTGCTTGCTATTAAACCCATTCGAGCTATATACAATTACTAGCCGCAAGGTTCGCCTTCGGTAATCGAAAGTTGTGTACTGTGCGACCAGTAACACCAGATTTTTTTATTTAACAGATTTATTTTTTGATTTATTTCAATATTTTTTTTTTTTTTTTTTTTTTTTCCCCACCCAGGCCTTGACAATTATGTCATTTCGGCCAGCCTACCATCAAAAATAGTCAAAATCCATTGTTCACAAAAATAAACAACAAACAAACAAATATGCAGATAAACTAAACAACAACAATAAACAAATAAATAATAACAATAAATAAATAAATAACAACAATAAATAAATAAATAACAACAATAAATAAATAAATAACAACAATAAATAAATAAATAACAACAATAAATAAATAAATAACAACAATAAATAAATAAATAACAACAATAAATAAATAAATAACAACAATAAATAAATAAATAACAACAATAAATAAATAAATAACAACAATAAATAAATAAATAACAACAATAAACAAATAAATAGCAACAATAAATAAATTAATAATAACAATAGAAAATAAATATCAACAATAATTAAATAAATAATAACAATAAATAAATAAGCAAACTATAACAACAAACCAAAGTCTAAGACAAATAAATAAATAGATAAATAAACAAACAAATAATCACAATAACGATAACAATAAACAAATAAATTAACAGATAAATTAAGTCAATAAGTATCACAGACGAAGCTTATTTCTCATGAGAAAGTGGAACATTGCCTTATAGACTGCCACATCCTCACTAGCCAACAAATGCGTGACGTTCCATGGCTCCGATCCTAGCTCACACCTAAGAATATCCTCCAGCTCCTTTCTAAACCTCATATCGACACAACTAAACAAAATATGATTGAGACAAGCCCATGACACACCATCACACGAACACTATTGATACACAATTTTAATTTTATTTTTTTTATTTTAATTTTTCTCGTAATATCGAAAAGCACCTGGCACAGGTTTCCAAGAATTTTGTTCTGTAAAGAAAGAAGAAAGACTAATTAATCTTTTTGCTATTTTGATGAGTTTTAATTTTTGCTATTTTTAATTCAAATGTTTTAAGGAGTTGCAAGGAAATTATCCCACATACAATTAAAATTACACACACAAACATAAAATTTTAATATAAAGAATTTCATATAATTCAAACCGGGGAGCCGGAATACTCAAATTTAATATTCCAATTTATTATCATTAATTTAATATTATCTTATTTATCTTCGTGGAAAGAATCGAGGCCATAAAGGCGAGCCCAAGGTGGCAATTTCCTGAGTAACGTTTCGGTGCTCGAACTCAGTAGTAGTCGGCCCGATGTTCTCAACCCAAACAGAGTAGCGTTTCGGTGTTGAAGTGTGAACCACTCTCCCGACGCTATCTTACACTTAATACAATACAGACCCTTAACACATTTTAATAATTTCCAAGGCTTTTCAGGCTTTTGAATTTTAACTATACCAAATCAATTTTTCGCTCTATCTGTGATATCTTGGATTCTCTCTTTCTCTTTTCTTTATTTTTTATTTTTTTAATTCTTCTATAAACTTCACACAAAGGCTTTTCATGCTCATATCAATTTATATAATCAATCAATAATAAATCTAATTCAATAATTTAATTGCCTCCAATCGGATTGGATCTCTTTTCTGATTTTCTCTTTTTATAAATATGTCTTTGCAAATAACATACTTTAACTGAACCTAGCTAACCCAACCCTCAGATTTGACATACCGAGTGCCTTCTGTACAGCAACCAACATAACAAAAATAAAAATCCTAAAATTTTATAAAATTTGGTGAAATCCTATGTTTATCGTTTCGAATGGATACCAAACGATGTATTTATTTTTTACTGTTTGGAATGCATATTAAAAGATCTATTCATGAGATAATTTAATATTTAATAAACAAAAATTATTAAATAATATTTAAATGTAATATTTCACAAAAAGAAGTGAAATCTCAGCAAAAAACATCGGAGATGCAAAAAGGGGGCGCCTCGCATTATTTTTGCCCAGAGTCGAGGTGAAATCAAAAAAATGCGTCTCGCTTTTCTGATTTATATAAAAGCGAGGATATATGAAACAAATAAAATTCTGTAGGGGTTTTATTTAAGTGAAAATATTTCCTCGCTTTTATATAAATCAGAAAAGCGAGGCGCATTTTTTTGATTTCACCTCGACGCTGGGCAAAAATAATGCGAGGCGCCCCTTTTTGCATCTCCGATGTTTTTGGCGATATTTACTGTAACATAAGATGTGTTCAGAGATCTTTTAAAATATTACCTTTATATAAATTAAAAAAAAAAAAAAAACATAATTCTTAAGTTTATTCGTATTCATTCGTTATTTAATTATCATTTTTGGTTTAATTTTAAATTTTCATTCTTCATTTGTGACACTGACAAAAATGTTTCATTTTATATATTTTTCCTCATACATTAAAGTAGCTCCTGAAATGTGAATAAATATTTTTATTTTGTACTAGTCGCAAAGCCCTCCTTCGGCGGGCTTTCCGCCTAGCCAGGGGGCTGCGCCCCCTGGACCCCTTTGCTCTCCTTCAGCGAGCAAGTTTATTTCCAATTTGGGATATTTCTTGTTGCAATGCAAGTGTTAAGATGTTAAGGAAGGATCTTGAGTTCAAGCGAGGGTACCGACTTGACACATCACAAAAGGGTCTGTTTATGACTATTTAAAGGGTCAGTCACCTGCGTCCTATCTACGTTTTTCAACTGCTGCGTAGCCCCGCCCCCAGCCCATAGTCAGGTAGGAAGCTGGTTCACACAGCACAAAGGACGCTCTCTAATTTCTAGCCAACTTGTTGATTTTGTGTTCCCATATTGAAGAAATTTAATTATAATTAATTTTCCAAAACATTTAAGAGATTCAAATAATTACTACGTTACTCCCTGGTCCATGTACTATATTATATGTGTACTTTATTTCAAATGAATTCATTGAAAATTGTGGATTTCTATAGAACATATACATACATATTTACATACATACATACATTTTTCCCATTTTATTTTTATAATTCTATATAGATAGATAGATATACCTGAGTAATATTTCTTTAGATATCTTGTGCATTGTAATAGTAATGAATTGGGATTTGTCAGATTCCACTTTTCGGACATTTTACAACTTAAAATTAATTTTCTTATGTTTGATTCCTTTTAAGAGACCTAATTTAATAAAAGTTTAATTTAATGCCTATTAGCTTCAATTAAATAAAAAGTAAAAAAGGTAAAAATAAGAATGAAATGACCTTTCGAGGTTATGTCACATCTTAGTTATTTCCTTTTTTCACTTATTACATAATAATTGCGCTAAACTCTCATTGTTATATTGTTCAAATAATAAATCAATAACATAAATAAGGGTTTAAAACTTTATATATTCAAAATAAATAAATAAATAAAATAAATAAATAAATGCCAAGAAATGAATCACACACAAATAAAAACATTGGATTTCTATGGGCGAGTGGTGGGAGAGACTCCAGGAGCATCAATCAAACAAATCAAAATCGGGTACGCGAAAATCTTCGGAAATGGGCGTAACAGCCTACCTTATCTATTCGAAATACCTTGCTACTAGCCTCTATATTACGGTGTATAAATTGATTAAAGATATAATTTTTTAATTACTCTAAAATAACCTTTTATTTATTAAATTAATTTAAATAAATAAAAGAACGTTAATTTTAGTAAATATTTATTAAATAATAAATGCAATAATAATATTATTACTGCATCATTAATTGAGACATTAACCCAGCTCTACTCCTTCGGTCTTACTCACTCTAATATTAACACATTTATGGTTTTATTTATGCACGTGTGGAGTATTAAAATTGTATGCATTCTGCTCGGTTATTAATTTTAATGAAAATGAATTAATAATTAAAGAAAAATAAAACACATTTTTTTGTTTTTTACTTACTTTTAGCTATAGATAATATGTAGGGGGGACTGGGGAAGCTTTAAACACGGGGAACAGTTGAACATCCCATTTTGAATTGAAGTCTTACCAGGGGCGGCTCTAGGATGAAGATATTGGGTAGACAACTTTCCGTTGCCAAGCTTTGAATGATATTTGCTATAATTAATGTTTGTTTTCTCAAAAATTTTGCGTTTACTTACACAGAAAAGGATGACCTTTTTTTAACTACAAAAGTGGATATTAATTAAATAACTGTTAAAATTGAACTCTGTTGTAGCTTATGCCAAAACCGACATTATTTTTGGGTAGGCAGTTGCCTAACCTGCTTACGCGCTAAAGCCGCCCCTGCGTCTTACAATACATGTACGTATGTACTGGAATAGTAGGGTATCCCTTATTTTACGATTTTTACTTTCTCTTACCCTCTATATGAAATAGAGAGAAAGTATTGAGATCATGTCAAAAATTCAATGTCGAGATTTTGAAGGATATACATGTTTTGAGGTCCCTTGAGTCCAAAAAAGTGGGTCCGGCAAATTGGTCTGTGTGTGTGTGTGTGTGTTTGTGTGGACAGTTTTGACCATGAAGAAAATGAGCTAGGTGGTTGATATTTTATATTTCAGTTAGGCACCTTCCGAAGGCGTGAAAATAAGCTTTTAAACAAAATCGGCCAAAAAGTACTAGTACTTTACTGATGTACTTTTTCAGATTTTTTCGATTTTCTCAAAATTCGCTCCAAGGATTTTTTTTGAAACTTCATAAATCAACTATTTTTTAGATGCTCTTTAAAATGTATATTCACATTTTGCCGTTGAAATCTTCTGAAGACCACTTGACTCTTGTCCTTCATAGGAAAGATTGGAGAAATGGTTGTCATGATAACAGAAGTTAAATCTTTTTCTTTTTATTAGAAGAAATTATTAATTAAATGCACTTTATTTTATTTCTGTCTTCAATAGTTTCATAGAAAAGGTATCTCTCTCTCTCTCACTTGCAAACATTATCGCCTCTCTCTTTCTACTCGTTTTATATTCACTTTCCACCTCTTTCTTCCATAGGGCCAATGTTAATTTCCTATAAGGATTTGTGTGGTAATTTCGATTCAAAAGGGGTCCCCTTTGGAACTTTTTACGCATTTAAAAATTTTTTTTCTTATTCTTATGAAATTCTGTATTTATTGAGGATTCTCTATTGTGTATAAAATGTCCAAATATGAAATTAAAATTTTGAAAAATAACCATAGTTTATTTCAAGCAGTCAACATTTAAAATGCAAGTTTGAAACTAAGGTGCTATGGGAAACTTATATAGTATATCTCGACACAAAAAACCTAGTGTGACCGTGCCGGTGCACATCTTTTTCCTACCGGAGGGTAAGAGTGTATTAGGTGCTGTGCGCCAGTCACACCAGATTTTTATTTTTACTTTCTCTTACCCTATATATGAAATATATATAGAGAGAAAGTATTGCTGTCATGTCAAAAATTCAATGTCGAGATTTCGATGGATATAGCAACATGTTTTGAGGTCCTCTGAGTCCAAAAAAGTGGGTCCCGCAAATTGGTCTGTGTGTGTGTGTGTGACATTTTTGACCATGAAGGAAATGAGCTAGGAGGTTGAAATTTTATATTTAAGTTAGGCAACTTCCGAACTCGTGTAAATAAGCTTTTAAACAAAATCGGCCAAAAAGTACTAGTACTTTACTGATGTACTTTTTCAGTTTTTTTCGATTTTCTCAAAATTTCCTCCAAGGATTTTTTTTTAATTCATAAATCAACTATTTTTTAGATGCTCTTTAAAATGTATATTCTCATTTTGCCGTTGAAATCTTCTGAAGACCACTTTACTCTTGTTCTTCATAGGAAAGGAGAAGTCATAGCCATGGTAACAGAATTTAAATCTTTTTCTTTTTTATTAGATTAAAAATCAATTATTATTTAAATGATTTTTTTATTTTTATTTTATTTCTGTCTTTAATTGTTTGGGAGAAAACATCTCTCTCTCTCTCTCTCTCTCTCTCTCTCTCTCTCTCCTCTCACTTGCAAACATTATCGTCTCTCTCTTTCTACTCATTTTAAATTCACTTTCCGGCTCTTCCATCCATAGAAACAATGTTAATTACCTATAGGGATTTGTATGTTAATTTCGATTCAAAAGGGGGTCCCCTATGGAACTTTTTAAGTATTTAAAAAATGTTTTCCAATTCTTATGAAATTTTGTATTTATTTACGATTCTATATTGTGTATAAAATGTCCAAATATGAGATTAAAATTTTGAAAAATAACCATAGTTTATTTCAAGCAGTCAACATTTAAAATGCAAGTTTGAAACTAAGGTGCTATGGGAAACTAAATATATCTCGACACAAAAAATCTGGTGTGATCAGCACGATGCACAACTTTCTCTTACCGAAGGGTAAGAGAAAGTTGTGTGCTATGCGCCAGTCACACCAGATTTTTATTTATTATATTACCGCAAACGTGATTAAAACAATAACAAAGCTATTTTAGCGACTTTCCGGTATTTTGCGCAACATAATTGTGACTTTTAGATAAAAATGGTCACTTTAGCGTTACGTAACGTCTAGGGGGGAGGGTGGGGGTTTTCCGGCTCATTACATGGGGGGAGAGGGTTCAAAAATCTTCTCAAATTGCGTTACGTAATACTTGTACGCTCCCCAAGCACAGAACACAACTTTCGAATACCGAAGGTAAGAGAAAGTTGGGTGTTGTGCGACTAGTCACACCAGATTTTTTAATAGTTTATCTAAAAAAAGTCTAAAAAGTTTAAAATAAAATCCAATACTTTCTCTCTCTAAATATTTCATACATAGGGTAAGAGAAAGTAAAATTATTGATATAATAAAAAAAAAACTTAAAAAAAAATTATACTTTTATTTAAATTGAACTAAAAAGAGAGAAATAATTTAATTATTCTTGTTAAATTTGTTGAATATTTATGACTTAAAATAAAAGCGTGGGGCGCTGCGTGATTCCGAGGCTCTAAGAATATAGGCTACTACAAATCCTTAAGCTATCAATGAGCTTCACGGTTTTATTTTAAGTAATAAATATTCAACAATTTTAACAAGAACAATTAAATTATTTCTCTCTTTTTAGTTCAATTTAAATAAAAGCATTTTTTTTTTAAGTTTTTTATTATATTTTTTTTTAAGCAAAAGTCGCCCTTAATGGATAAAAAGTTTGGCCACACCTGTCCTATATTGTTAGTTACTATGAAAATGTATGAGTATGTTTGTTAATGGGATCAAAGTAAAAATAAGAGAAAGTAAAAACAAACTACTTTCTCTCTATATAGTGCATATATAGGTAAGAGAGAGTAAAAATAGTTTAAATATGTATATTAGGGTGGCCGCAACAATAAATTTTTTTTAATTTCTGTCCGTCAAACCTCTTAAAAGTTTTCTTTTGGCTAAAAATAATAATTGCAAAGTATTAGCTAATTGTGAAAATTGCATTCATGGACTGCTCAGCTACTTTGTCATATTGGATGGGAAGAGTTAACGATTTGCAAAACATCTGTTGATTGTACTGAGGATGATTCTATGTCATTGGGATCGATATATCTACAAATATAAGAGATAATACGCAAAAGTATTTATTTTTGGCCGATGTCCTTATAATAAAGTTTTAGCAAACTTGGATAACGTTAACCCGTGCCTCATCGAGGGCAGTAACACTCATGCAAGTATACTGATATTTGTTTTATATTATCAAGAGTCGCGGGAGCGACTCGTCGCCGAGCAAGTAAAAAGCAAAAGAAAGCAAAGAAACTCTTAATACTACCATTTAGTTGACATTCCAATAGATGCCAATGGCCCATTGCATTTAGATGGACGAGTCGTCCCTAGACTATATTATCAAGAATGATTTTAAATCCTTAATAAAAGATAGGGACGTGAAAAAGTTTATTTGAGAATCTTTTCTCTTTCTGGGCGAATATCTCAAAAAGTTTTTAAGATATCGGAACCAAATTTTTTTTATATTAAACTAGAATAAATAAGGATTATTTTGAGCACAAATTCAAAAAAAAATTCCAGTGCCAAAAAGAATGACAGGGGGTCAAAGTTGAGATTTTGCCGATTTCGGAAGGTCAAAAGTTAGTCTCTTATTTTTCCTTTTTTTTTTTTTTTTCTTTTTTTTCTTTTTTTTTTTCATTCTTTTCTTCAATTTTCAAATTTTTAGACAAAGCTACAGGTTTCCCTGCTGGACCGATTTGGATGAAATTTAAAATACAAATAGGTACTATCAAAAACCCGATACCTTTGATATAAAATTTCATTTTGGATCAAAAGTGACTTTTTGAGAGGTATTCAAAATTTCAAATTTGTCCTATCTTTAACGTGGCAAAAAGACAATTTTGACTATTTTGCTCCCTGATGACGTCATCTAGGAACATATCTATTAATATTAGTAATTTTCATCCCTAATGGAATAAAAAATTTTAGGATGGATCCCTTCAGATAGAAATACAACAGATTAACGTGATAAGAAGAAGTGCTACCAACATAACAAAAATAAAAAAACTAAAAAAATAAAAAATTTTTTTATAAAATTTGGTGAAATCCTATGTTTATCGTTTTGAATGGATACCAAACGATGTATTTACATTCTACCAACATAACAAAAATAAAAATCCTAAAATTTTATAAAATTTGGTGAAATCCTATGTTTATCGTTTTGAATGGATACCAAACGATGTATTTACATTCTACCAACATAACAAAAATAAAAATCCTAAAATTTTATAAAATTTGGTGAAATCCTATGTTTATCGTTTTGAATGGATACCAAACGATGTATTTACATCCTACCAACATAACAAAAATAAAAATCCTAAAATTTTATAAATTGGTGAAATCCTGTTTATCGTTTCGAATGGATGCCAAACGATGTATTTACATCCTAGCAACATAACAAAAATAAAAATCCTAAAATTTTATAAAATTTGGTGAAATCCTATGTTTGTCGTTTTGAATGGATACCAAACGATGTATTTACATTCTACCAACATAACAAAAATAAAAATCCTAAAATTTTATAAAATTTGGAGAAATCCTATGTTTATCGTTTTGAATGGATACTAAACGATGTATTTACATTCTACCAACATAACAAAAATAAAAATCCTAAAATTTTTATGAAATTTAGGGAAATCCTATGTTTATCGTTTTGAATGGATACCAAACGATGTATTTACATTCTACCAACATAACAAAAATAAAAAACCTAAAATTTTATAAAATTTAGGGAAATCCTATGTTTATCGTTTTGAATAGATATCAAACGATGTATTTATTTTTTACTGTTTGGAATGCATATTAAAATATCTATTCATGGGATAACTTAATATTTAATAAACACAAATTATTAAATAATATTTAAATGCAATATTTCACAAAAAGAAGTGAAATCTCAGCCAAAAACATCGGAGATGCAAAAAGGGGGCGCCTCGCATTATTTTTGCCCAGCGTCGAGGTGAAATCAAAAAAATGCGCCTCGCTTTTCTGATTTATATAAAAGCGAGGATATATGAAACAAATAAAATTCTGTAGGGGTTTTATTTAAGTGAAAATATTTCCTCGCTTTTATATAAATCAGAAAAGCGAGGCGCATTTTTTTGATTTCACCTCGACGCTGGGCAAAAATAATGCGAGGCGCCCCTTTTTGCATCTCCGATGTTTTTGGCTGAGATTTATATTAATAAAAATGATATCAAGATATTTTTTGTTGTTTTAGGGATGAGAGAGCAGAGTCCAGCGCCTACCCTTACGAGGTCTCATCTGCCTCCCTCTCGCCACCAACAACTAGTGACCACGACCGCCTTCACTCTCCCCATGACGTCATTGTCATCTTGAGCGCACTCTATTAGCGAATGTCTTTTGTGTAGTTTTTGAAAATTTGTTATAATATTAATTTTATTTTATCTTGATTTTAATTATGAGCACACATGTGCTTATATACAATACAATTTAATAAAAATTAGACAACTTGGTTTTTCTGAAAGTTTAAGAAAAAAAGAGTTATAATTAAAGATTTTAGTTTTCTAAGGATATATTTTGATAAAAAAAAATGTAATAACATTTCAACTAGAGTAGAGAAAGTGGGGGGAAGGGGAAGAAGGGAGTAAGTAGCATGGTTTTTTAACTAGCAGATGACTGCTGAAATTAATTAGCAGATTTAGTAAGGAACGAATTAATGGAATCCGTTGCGATCATTTACAACGAGAAAGAGAGTACCGAGGGAAGGGTTTATGAATTTTTTTTTATGATTTAATTAATTAATTTTAACTCTTCGAAAGGAGTTGAGTTGTTGAGTTCAAAGTGTGCACATCTATTTTTGATCGATCCAAGTTTTTTGAAGAAAAAATTGGAATATTTTTAAAATATTTTGAAGTCGAGACTGTTTTGAAGCGCTGAGGACGCCGAACAAGAGAAGATCAAATTCTACTCCGGCCCTTTTAAAAGCTGCCCAGAACGAGAGAAAGAATTCGAAAATTATATTGAAGTTATCTATAGTTAAAACAGATAATCTATTCCAAGTAAGTCTAAAAATAATTAGATAAATAAACTAATATAGAAAAAACAGAACTTAAAAAAATTTTAAATGAATGGAAGGAAGAGTTAAAAATCAATTTAGAAAAAAATAGCAAAGATTTAAAAAACCATTTAGGAGATATACCAGGTACTTGAAGAAAAAATAATTAATGAAACAAAAAAAAGTTTTTTTTTTTTAACAAATGGAGTTAAACAAATAATTAATATTAAATAAAATGTATGAAAGCTTATTCTGTTATATTCAGGTGGCGATGAACAAAGAATAAAAACAGTGTTTTTTTATGTAAGATTTATTGGCTGGCGACTGTAGCTACAGTTTCGAGGCATCCCCATCTTCAGGCCTGTGGACAATTTTCATATTACAGGTTTACAGCTAACATTAAACAAGTTCTTTTTTTCTTTCAATGTCACATAGTGTATATAAATAAAAAGATTTTTTTCTTTTTTGTCAGAATGTAAAATGAATAATTTAAATTATAAAAAAGTTTTTATATTTTTACATTATATTTACCAATAAGATCCTATGACTCCTTGTATCTTTTTAATCCCAATTTAGTATTTTGGGAAAAATTGTGTGACGACAATTGGCAGTTAAAATGAGGAAAAAGTTTTTAAAAGAGATGTAGCCAGCCAGAACTCAGTTCAGCGATGTATTTTTATAACTGAAAATCAAGGTTGTATTTTTCTGTTTTTATTTTTTCATATTTATATTCAAATTTAATTTTTTTCTTTTTTGTATAGAATCTAATCTAATACTATTAAACGAGCAATGTGCGTTTGTTTATATGTAAGCATATCACTTCTCGAAAATGGCTCTAACGATTTTTTTTTCAAATTTTAAATATATACTATGTACGGTCCAAATATGCAATTATGCTAGGTCTCGACTTCGAGAAACTTCGAGTACTAGTACTTTACTGGTGTAATTTGATGTGTTATGGCTGTGGAGATTCAATCCGGAAACCGAAATGGAAACTTTACAGCCAGGAGATTAAATAAAAAATCTTTTATTTAATTTTTACTTGCCGACGTTTCGGTCGTCTGTCACGACCTTCATCAGGGCCTATGATCATAACATTTATTTAGAAAAATTAAATTAATTTACAATAATTATATACAAAAAAAAATTTTTTTTATATAGTAAATATTAGATGTACTTATAGATAATTGTCAACAATACAGGGTCTTAGGTATTTTGATATTTACTGTAATCATATAAAATTTCTTTTTACAATTTTTATATGTATATAAATTATCATTTACTTGCTTGGGGTCTTGGATTCAAATGTTATACTAAAACTCACATGCATTACTATTTATTGAAATATTTAAATAAATTAATCCCCCTTTAGTAGGTTATAAATAAACCATTGAAATTTAAAAAAAAAAAAAATAATAATTCCTTTTAATCAAAAATTTTTTCAATATCTGATATTTTAAAATTAAATCATAACAAATTATTTCCCATTTATTAATTTATATTAAAAACTAGATGTTAATGAATTTAAAAACATTTTCATAAAGGGCACTAAGACTTTGGATGTCGTCCCTGGAATTGCAGGCTACATTTTGATGTTTTATTTTCTCGTACCCTATATATGAAATATATAGAGAGAGAAAGTATTGCGATCATGTCAAAAATTCGATGTCGAGATTTTGATGGATATACATGTTTTGAGGTCCCCTGAGTCCAAAAAAGTGGGTCAGGCAAATTGGTCTGTGTGTGTGTGTCTGTGTGTGTGTGTGTCTGTGTGTGTGTGTGTGCGTGTGTCTGTATGTGTGGACAGATTTTTAGCATGAAGGAATTGAGCTACCGGATTGAAATTTTATATTTAACTTAGGTACCTTTGAAGAATCTCAAAATAAGCTTTTGAACAAAATCGGCCAAAAAGTACTAGTACTTTACTGATGTACTTTTTCAGTTTTTTTCGATTTTCTCAAAATTCCCTCCAAGGATTTTTTTAAAATTCATAAATCAACTATTTTTTAGATGCTCTTTAAAATGTATATTCTCATTTTGCCGTTGAAATCTTCTGAAGACCACTTTACTCTTGTTCTTCATAGGAAAGATAGAAATGGTTGCCATGGTAACGGAATTTAAATCTTTTTCTTTTCATTAGATTAAAAATCAATTATTATTTAAATTCCCATTTTTTTTTTTTTATTTTTTTTTGTCTTTGATTGTTTCGAAGAAAACATATCTCTCTCTCACTTGCAAACATTATCGTCTCTCTCTACTCTTTTTAAATTCCCTTTCCACCTTATCTTCCATAGGCCCAATGTTAATTTCCTATAGGGATTTGTATGTTAATTTCGATTCAAAAGGGGGTCCCCTTTGGAACTTTTTAGGCATTTAAAATTTTTTTTTCCAATTCTTATGAAATTTTGTATTTATTTACGATTCTATATTGTGTATAAAATGTCCAAATATGAGATTAAAATTTTGAAAAATAACCATAGTTTATTTCAAGCAGTCAACATTTAAAATGCAAGTTTGAAACTAAGGTGCTATGGGAAACTAAATATATCTCGACACAAAAATTCTGGTGTGACCAGCACGGTGCACAAAGTTGTGTGCTGTGCGCCAGTCACACTAGATTTTTATACTTGTAAAAGAAAAAGTTCATTTTTTCGACCAGTGAGTGTACTTGTGTTTTTTCTTTGCTCACGTTTTTGTTCATAATTTCGTTAATAATTAGCAGACTTTTAGAAAGCCAAAGAACTATATACACTGAAAAAAAAACCTTGTAAATTCAATGGAAATCCTTCAATTCATTCCGAAACCGTAATGAAAATCGTCAATGAGTTTCTCGTCAATTCAATGGGATACCTTGTTAAAATGAAATTGAAGGTCATCTTATAATTTCAAAAGGTTTTCCTGTTCAAAAAACTAACAAGATTTCCTTTAAATTTAAAATTTGTACACATTCTAAATTAAGAAATTTTGTTAAAACGAGTGACAGTATTTACCGTAAATTTTAAAGGAAAATTGTTGAAACGAAATTGACAGGATTTCCCGTAATTTTTAAAGGATATTTTGTTAAAACTAAATTTACTGGATTTCTTGTAATTTTAAAATGATTTTTTATTTAATTTTAACTTGAATTTATTTCAATCTGCTACAGCTACACTCGTCGGAACAGAGGTTTTTGGCGTGTTGATTAATTTAAGAGATTTTTTAATTATTTTTTAAATATATTTTTAATTTTTCTCAGGTCAAAGGTATGCATTATTGTTTTACGAATGACCTGAGAAAAATCAAACATATATTTAAAAAATAATTAAAAATTTTTTTTAATTAATCAACACGCTAAAATCCTGTGTTCCGACGAGCTGTGGCAGATTGAAATAAATTCAAGTTAAAACAATTTGACAGGATTTCTTATAATTTTAAAAGGATTCTTTGTTTAAAGGAAATTATGTGAAAAAAATCAAATTTATAAAATTATAACATAAAAAAAATGTTTTTTTTATTCTACGAGTTAAATTAAATATAAAAAAATTACAACTCAGTTGTAATGTACACCAAAATTATATAAATAAATACTTTTGAAATGAATTATCAAGATGTCTTATTTTATAAATAGGCCTATTAATAATTTTTGAAACATTAAAATATCACAGATATGTATTTATTTTTAGATACTATGGAAAAAACAATTGGAATGGCATTTTCAGAACCATAGGATGAATTGTTCAATTGTAGATGCTGAATCTTAGATTTTGTGTTGTATTCTGAAAAAAAAGTTGGTTTTTAATTCCACCAAAATTTGTTTATATTCTAAATTTTTAACTTCTTGCCTCATCTCAGTCGCCTACCTGTTAACGAGAGGCCAGAATCCCTTTTGGGCTAAGGCCACTTTATTGTATTCGGTTCTTTTGTCACTTGAAAATAAGGAATTTTATCTCAAAGAACCTTTTTTCCACTAAAGTCAATGGCCGAAAGCCTAAAACATATGCAAAAGTTTTTTATTAAAAAAAAATAATTTGTATAAACACTAGATAATATTTTGAAACATTTCACCTTTTGTTTTATAACATTATACTGTATTTACCTTTTAATATATGAAACATCTTCTAAATCCCACTCGATTAGCATGTGATATAATTTTAAATACTCTTCATTGAAGTTCTGCAAGTCAAGCACAAAATTTATTATAAATAATATATTAAAAGAAAATAATATTATATTTTGTAGACGTACCTTGGTTTTTTGCCATAATATGTAAGAAAAAAACAGGACACAAAGAAAATTTTGTTAGACGTGCCGAATAAAAAAAAAAAGTACAAATATTTTTCAAAATTAAAAAAGTATATATGATAGAAGATATCAACTCGGATTTCAAATATTCAAAGAATGAATCTGGAAAAGAAATGTAGCCTCAACCTAGTCATACTGTCTGCTAAGAGAGAATGACGAGCTTTGAGTTAGAGAGTAAGCAATGGGTAGGTAGGTAGGATGGAGGGGTTGCCTTTTTCTCAGGAAAATAAGAATTTAAAGGTTTTTACTGTCAAATTTAAAGGAAACCTTGTCAATTTTACAGGATTTCTTTTTGAATTGAACTCGATGAAATTTCCTGTAAAAATAAAAGGAAATTTTTTCATTTTTACGGTATGAGTTTGTCATATAGAACTTGAGGCGATTTCTTGTAAAAATAAAAGGAAATTTGTTAATTTTATGGGAAGGTTTGTTGAAAATTTTTAAAGGGATCCACTTTAATTTTACAAGCGTTTTTTTTCGTGTATAATAAGAATATCGTACATATATGTTTTTTGCATTCAGGGATATCTAAAATTGTATTAGGGGTGACCAAAGCAAAAAAAATCTTAAAAATTTCGATTTTTCTAAACTTTAAGCCGTTTGAGGCACGTCTAAATGACCTCCGATTGAGATGAAACTTAAAATTTATATGTATTCTAACTATCTGCATAATTTGACGGGGTGTCGCGTTAAAAATAATTTGAACATTCTAAATAAAAGCCGTTTTAGAGCACATTTTCTATCAAAATCTATTTTGCTCTATATCTCTAAAACTGTGCCTGATGGAAAAATTCTAACTACATATCTGAATTCAGAATGAAAAAATGCACTAGGTTCACTAATCAGATTTCTTGTGAAAAAAACCTTGTCGACTAGTGTTATTAATATGGTGCAGCAAAATGAAACTTTTTCCGGCCCCGAGAAAATTCCTTCAGATTCTTAAGTAAAATGACCTCCTGAATCCAAATATGACCTCCGTTTTCCGCCACCACGTACCGTTTTCGGGGGAGAGCCCCCTACTTATTTCCACCCCTTTTCGTTAATTATATGGCCATGAATCAAGTTTGGAGGGATGAAAAGGAATATTTTAGCCTTAACATTTCTTTAGAAGGTCTAGAGAAGTGAAAAGTTAAAAAACATTAACATTTGGACCCAAGGGGGGGATGTGGGGGAGGATTATGTCGCTTAAAATGCAAAAAAAATCATTAAAAATGATCGATTTTTTCTGATTTTTTGACAATTTTTTCACTGATTTTCTACATATTCCAGCTAAGAGACCCACCTCACCCTTCCTTAAACATCCCTCAACTAAAAAAAAATATATATAAGATGAAGCGGGTGGGGTGTGAGCGATTCTGAAGCTCTTGCAAGAAGATGGTAGATTCACAGCCTCTTGCTGCTCAGTTGGTCAAATTGGCAAATATGCGGCAAACTTTCATTTTTTTGGGCTGATCTTTACAAATTTAGAGTTAAATATACGGATTCTTCTATGTCCTTCAATATTTCTATATTTTATCTAAAGGGGTAGAAATTACTTCTAAAAAATTACAATCTATGAAATATAAAGTTTCACTTTTGTAAATAAATCAGGAAAAATATGACATTTATAAAAACCAAATTTATTTAAGGAAAAGTTTAAATGGGGTAGACTACCTTTTACTCAAGGGGCACAATTTTTTTTTCTATCTCCTAAAAAATGGGATATTTCTAAAAAAATGAATTTTCTTGAATATCTCACAAACTACTAACTTTCGGCCATACATTGAGGGGGTTAAATTTGTAGCATTTTTGCCCTTCTATCTCATCCTGGCTGGAACACATCGAATTACAAATAACCCTGTATAAATTGATATATGACTTAATGACTTCTTATGTTGTCATGAATAAAAATAAAACATATTTCAAAACTTGAGAATGTTATTGATAAGAAAATTTGTCTTGTTTTGGAAGGTTCGATGATCGATGGGCCCCCAGGCTTAAAAAAAAACACAAAAGAGAGAGAGAAAAGGGGGATAAGATTTTTGGCAATAAAAATCTCAAACTCTATTAATACATTTAGAAGTGACTGATGAAACGAAATCGACAGAGCAGATCTTGTAAAAAGAGCCTTTTTACTTTTTGTACAACCAACCGAGGTAGCGAATTAATTGAGAGACAACAAAACTGAAATCATTTTTTTGCCAACGCGATTACATTTCTCTTGTAACGAGTTACTGGCCACCGACATTTTCCTTTTCATTTCGAATTAATTTATTATATTAACTAGAAGTTCGACCTTTATTTTAATGATTAAGTTATAATACCAGAAAACGATAAAAATAACAAAAGTAATCGCTTGCTTAATGAAAACCAGCCTTAAAGGAATGAATGAATTATATTTATTGTGCTCTGAGGCGATTTGCCTCCTAGACCATTAATATTACATAGTATTTACAATTTTATATATATAAACTTTATTTACAATATAAAAAGAAAAGAAAAATTGCATATTACTAGGGAAACATTCTCTCCCCCCCCCCCCCACTACAGAAATTGCTCCTGATCTTTTAATAAAAAAGAATAAAATTTACTTTTGAACGATTCTAAAGAATTTGAAGACCTGATATCGCCAGGAATCCTGTTCCATACCCTAATTGATGTCACTAGAAAAGAGGTGTCGAATGCGGCCGTCCGATGAACCGCAATTCGCAACTCCAAAAGATTTGCCCTCAGCACAGCCCTATTACACTCACCGCTGAAAACGTAACTTTCATAAAGATACCTGGGCCTTTTGTTTTTCAGGATGCCGAACACAGAACACCCCATCAAATATTCCCGACGTCGTTTTAACTTGAGCCATCCAAGTCTAATAATAATAAGGTGTTATGTGCTCGTCAAGAGGCAAATCAAAGACAAATCTAACGCAAGCAAACCAAACAACAGTAGTCGAAGTGGGGCAGGATGAAAGAATTTACCAATAATTTTCCTATTGATGGGGGGATTCAGTCTTTGTTTCTCTTAAATTGGAAAAGACTGGAATAAACCTTTCTAGATACTTCACGGACATGCTCTCCCCAGCTTAAGGTCCTATCGAGAGTTACGCCTAAATTCTTGACAGAAATAGAATAATCTATCTGTTTTCGGTCAATAATAATAGGTGGAATGTTAGGTAGCTTGTGAATATAAGCGCCACTTCCGAAAACCATTGCCTTAGTCTTTTTTATGTTTAATTTTAACTTCTTGCCTCTCACCCAATCGACTATTCGACATACATCCTGATTTAAGAGATAGATTGCCCGGTCTAGGTTATCAAATTTGGAAACGATATAGATCTGGAGATCGTCGGCAAACAAATGGTAACTGGAATTTACCAAGTGCTGCCCGACATCATTTATAAAGATAGAAAATAAGATAGGACGCAACACTGACCCCTGAGGCACCCCCCGAAATAACCGGTAAAAGTTCTGCGACTATCCCAATCGACCACCCTCTGACTTCTCCCAGACAAATACGATGCGAACCATGCGGTTGCCGATCTAGATAGATTGAGTTTATGGAGTGACCTGATCAAGAGAGAGTGATCGACCATATCGAAATCTTTGCCAAGGTCAAAGAGCACCATAACCGTCATTTGCTTCCGATCAATGGCCATCTTTATATCATCAGTAGAGACCGGATTTTAAGCAAAATGCTTATTGCTCAATTTTATAAGCAACCATTAGATATTTAATTTCTATACGAATTAGGAAAAATTAAGTGTATTGAGATTGCATTTTTTATGCTTTTTTTGCTTTTTTTGAGTTTTCATGCTTTTTTTCCCTTTCGTGCTTATTTGAACTTATTTTACGAATATTTATAATTTTTTTGTTTTTTTTTATTAAAAAACACACTTTTTTCCCATTCACACACGCATACATCAGGGACGTATATAAGGGGGGGAGGGGGGGGGGCCCCAAAAATAAAATTTTCAAAAACCCTGCAGGGTGAAAAAATATAGCCCTGTAAAAAAAATTTTCCACAGAGCGGGGCGGAATAAATTTAGTTTATTTAAAAAAAAAATTTGTATACGCCATTGGTATGAGTAAAAATTGCTTATGAGATGCTTTATTTCAACTTTTATGCTTATTTAACAACTTTTTATTCAAGTTTTTTATGCTTTTTAAGCACTTTTTTTCCATTTTTTTATGCTTTTTTTCCGGTCTCTAATCATCAGTTACCTTAAGAAGAGCAGATTGTGTGCTGTGATATTGCCTATATCCAGACTGGTACGGGTCAAAAGCATCCAGTCCCTCCAAATATTGTGTCAAATAATGATGGACAATTCTCTCAAGTATCTTCGATAAGGTGCAGAGCAGGGAGATAGGTCTATAATCCTTAAATTTGCTTTCCAACTGAGTTCATATACCCGAATGCCGTGCTGTGGTCTAGTGGTAAGGGCACACTGAGCGCAAATCGGTGGATCCGTGGTTCGACTCCAAGCGGCACACCCTTATATCTTTTTTCGGGTACATGAAGTAATATCTAATTATATAATCATAATGGCGATATTTAATTATAGCCGAAACTGTCTCCACTACTCTTGAGTTTCATTTCGTAGAGGCTTACTTCCTGGCTGCCCGCTCCCTCTTCTATTGTTGTTAATTATATAATCCTTACATTCAGAGGGATTTGAGATCTTGGGTAATGGTCGAACAATTGATGTTTTCCAGGAGCATGGGAAGAATGACTCTTGCAGACACCTATCAAAAATATGAACCAACGCCAGTAAGATGCAAGGAGCGGATAGTTTGATTAATTTCAAAGGTAACTCGTCAGTCCCTTGTGATTCCGATCCAGGCATATTTATAAATTTAAGGACCAGGTGTGGCTCAACGCTAGGAAAGAAAAATCCGTTCAGAGTTGAAAGTGTACCCCTCGAAAAGTATATCACTGTTTTCACCGTTAGGAACCGACCGAATATTCGGTTTCGGCCAGTTTCGGCCAAAAAGTAGAATGAGACTCGCATGCAAAAAAAAGGTCAAATGATTTGCACTTGAGGGAGAAAAAAAAAATTTAGCCTCCCTAAAAAAAAGATAAAATGATTTTCACGGGGGGGGGGGGGGGAAATTTCAAAAAAAAAAAGTTAAAATGATATGAATTTAAGAGGATAAAGGAGCAAGCAGCCAGGTAGTTAGTCTCCACGAAATGAAACTCTCTATTGAGGAAACAGTTTCGGTTTTAATGAAATATAACCATCATCAGTCCATTTTGAGCTGAAAGCATTGTTGAGTTAGAAAAATCAAAATAACAAAAGATTATTTGAATATTTACAAACAATATATAACTGATACATACAGTGTGAGCTCAAATGACAAAGCATTGAGTCATATTGCGGAGTTGTCAGTAGATGTGTATTATACATAAATTATTTGTATAAAATACAAGGCAATGCAATCTGCTTATACGAAGCGCCAAGTTTGAGATACAAAATTGTTTTTGTTAATGAGAGATTTTATTTATTACATTTGATATTATAGTAAATATTTTGTACAATGACCTCTTATCATTGTACAAAATATTTACTATAATATCAAATGTAATAAATAAAATCTCTCATTAACAAAAACAATTTTGTATCTCAAACTTGGCGCTTCGTATAAGCTGATTGCATTGCCTTGTATTTTATACAAATAATTTATGTATAATACACATCTACTGACAACTCCGCAATATGACTCAATGCTTTGTCATTTGAGCTCACACTGTATGTATCAGTTATATATTGTTTGTAAATATTCAAATAATCTTTTGTTATTTTGATTTTTCTAACTCAACAATGCTTTCAGCTCAAAATGGACTGATGATGGTTATATTTCATTAAAACCGAAACTGTTTCCTCAATAGAGAGTTTCATTTCGTGGAGACTAACTACCTGGCTGCTTGCTCCTTTATCCTCTTATTGTCAAATATAACAGCCACTTCATCTCTTCAATGATATGAATTTTTTATAAGAAATTCGGTTACGGTTTCGGCCGAAACTAAGATTGAGGAAGAATATTCGGTTTCGGTTTCGGTTTCGGCTGAAAATCTTGTTTCGGTCGGACCCTAATCACTGTCTATATCTAGAATACTACTACTAGGGTTACCTCCGGACACAAAAAATTCATTTAGAACGTCGGGATCAATTTTCAATGGTTAAAAAAGGAAAGAGAGACAGAAACAAAAACAATAAACAACAACAAAATCTAATTAATTTATTTTATCAGTTTATCAATCAGATGAGAGAAGGTTGTAGCTTTTACAAAAACAAGAGAAATGTAATTTGATGAATAAAATAAAAATAGACCAGGCGCTGGAGGTAGTTGAGTATGCAAAATCTGAGGACCGAATTCTGTCAATGGATTTGGGCTAAGAATAGCTCCCAGAATAAGGATACGGATCTTGCCGGTCCAATTTTTTTTTTACCCCCACCCTTCTTATTTCAATAGGAAATCAATGGAATGCATGCTAACAAGATTTGAAGACTTGCAATTATGGTCAAATTCGAGTACTTAAACAATGAAAAAACTGTCTTGTCAGCAACTGAGGGGATCCTCTATAGTCCCCTGAGAAGTACTATCTTGCCACCAGTTGTGATGGTCCCCTAACCCCTTCACCTCTTTTCTCTCTCTCTGTTATAAATTTAAATATACGGCCTAAACACCACGCCAAATTGTGGGGACCGGCAATTATGTTCATAATCCACTACCTGGTGCTCCAATTAATGAAAAGTACTATCTTGCCGCCAGCTGCGGTGGTCCCCTCTAACCCCTTCACCTCTTTTCTCTCTCTCTGTAGTTATAAATTTAAATATACGGCCTAAACACCACGCCAAATTGTGGGGACCGGCAATTATGCTCATAATCTACTACCTGGTGTATTTATAATAAAGGGAGAGAAAAGATGTGAATGGGTTAGAGGGGACCACCACAACTGGTGGCAAGATAATATTTTTCATTGATTGGGGCACAACGTAGTAGATTATGAGCATAATTGCCGGTCCCCACAATTTGGCGTGGTGTTTAGGCCGTATATTTAAATTTATAAAATTTAATTTCTAATCGAACTAGTTTTATTGTGTGTTTTTTAACTAAGTTTTTATATCTATAAACTATTGAAACATTATCATTAAAATTATATTTATTTTTACAGTTAATCATTCTCTGAATATACTTAGGTGTTAAGTTGTATTTTGTTGTAATATATCAATTATAGGTTCTGAAGAAGGCATAATTGCCGAAACGATGATAATTGGCCTCCATAGTAAAGCTAAAAATAAAAATTAAAACCTCTTATAATAAATTAAATAGTTAATTTATTTAAAAATACTCACCTTCCACCTAGAGAAATTGACCGAGAAGAAGAACATCGCCTACTATCAAACAAGATTATTAGTTAAATTTTGTAATCCTATTAATTTTATTATAGTAAATAATTTTTTCAGAAAACTTCCTAACGACCAAGAGAGAGAAGATGTTAGTAAATACAATTGGGTCTAAGACTGCCCCCCCCCCCCGCTGCCCACCTCGCAAGAACTGAGCAGGTGCTCGTTCTCTAATCTGATGTTTGACTTGCCCGCGCCTATTGATCAGCTCAAGCATTCGTTGCGAATCGTTGATTAGAATGTATGGAAATTCAATCACGTCCTCGAGGCTCAAGGGAAATGGTCGGTGGTTGTAGAATTCAGTGGAAAAGGGCCTACCAACCACCCAATTCCTACCGAAAGGGTCAAAATGATGCGTTACTCATAAAGTAGAGGAGCAACTCATTTCGGACCACTCAAGTTGTCGAGGCGCAGCCACCTTCGTGCTTATGCATTGGCAATTTAAGCCCCCTTTCAGGGAAGGGGTCGGCCAAAATAGCCGAATAAATTACACGAGTGAATCGGGTAGCCGAGTGAAAAAGTTGCTTAGTTTATGGCCGCCACTCATGGCAATCACCAGCGCACGATGTAGCCAAAAAATTCTCTCAAGAAATATTGGGATCTTTAGCATTTCAATACTCTACCTGGTGGCTTAAATTCGAACTAGCGATTGTAGGATAAACCTTCATATGTTTAACGTGATATAAGGGACAAGAACATTTAAACATCTGATATAATTGTATTATTTAAAAAAAAAGTTATAACCCACGAGTAAATATTATTGTTATATTAATAAATAATAGATACATACACTAATATATTCACAAATATGAAATTTTCTCCTTATAAAAATAAAAGCAATGTGTATCTACTTTGTGTTTATGGGTGTAAAAGTCATGCATCTAAGCATGAAACAGTTCGATTTCATTCTTTTCCAAAAAAAAGACAGGATAGTGAAAATTATAAATAATTTTATTGTAGAAGAATCAATCTATCAGATTTAGAAGCCTTCTTTTAATTTTTGCCTCTATCTTTTTCTTGTTTTTCTCTAAAACAATTGTGGTCGAGCAAAGGCGTCTCATATCGTATTTTTTTAAGAGGTGATTTATGTGGTGCACTCCAAACACATTTTTTGTCTGTGCACGTGACATTTTCTAAATTATTATATCATGTAATTATCTTGTATTTATTATTACAATAAAATATTTCAAACACTTTTTGGCTAACATCATATCAGATATCATAAATAGCGGTTACAGAATAAAAGTACAGCCCCAAATGTGCTTGCAGGTACTTCCTAATCCAGCCTTATACGAGCATCCATCCCAATTGTTATTATTATTATAAAATTTGATCATTTATTTCATGAAATCAGTGGCGTCATTTCAACGTTTTCTTGGGGGGGGGGGGGGCAAATTTTTTCTTGGGGGGGGCAAACATTTTTTTTTTCTTAAAATTTACTTACAAATGAGTACTCAAATTTGGCCAAAACATATTTAATTTAATTAATTGTTTAATTTTGTACAGTTTGTATACTCCTAGATGTATTTTGGAGCATTTTATTTTGAATAATATAAAATTTTATAAAAATCAGAGCCCCCCAAATGACGCCACTGCATGAAATTCTTCTCGTAAACTTGTTGTTTGTAAACAGAAAGCAAGAATTTGGTCTGTCATTGAAACTGTCATTACTATTACTCACTTTAAAACATGACCAGGATCAATAATATTGTCTCCACAAATAAAATTTCTATTAGTAAGTGTGGCAGAAGAAAACCTACAAATTTCCTGTACCGTCACACCCATTTTTTATTTTTAATTAAACTTTTTGTCTCATAAAACACGATTACTTGCGTATCAGCTCAGCCATTCTATCCTACAATGGCTAGTTCATTTTTTGCCACCAGGTGAAGCCACGCCTCTCCCATAGATCCCAATAGAGTTGTGGAGTTTTGACTAAGAAGCATAGGAGCAGAGATTCACTCAAAAATATTACTGTTTTTGTATTAAAAAAAAATCGAGTTTATATTACCGGTCCATAAGGTGATAATACAACTATGAAATTAGAGTTTATATGACAAGAGATGATGTCTAAATTTAGAGTCATCCCAAGGGGAGATGAAAACACAAGTTAGGGAGAGAGAAACATCAATTTATATTATAATTTGTGATTGTTTATAATACAGTAGAACCTCGATAAGTTAAAGTTCAAGGGAAACGGTTAGAAATTTGAGTTATCGAGTTTTTTACTTATCGAGAGTTGAAGTTAGAGAGGTTATTGAATATAATTTTTAACGTACCGAGGTTTATTGACTTTGGGCACGTGAGTGAAAAAGGAATTTCGTTTGATCTATTTGTTTATTTAGAATAGTTTAGTTAAATATAAATTAAATTAATAGATTTATTTATTTACAAAAAAAATCAGTAATTTTTTTCTGCTTCATGTATTTTTGATTTTCTGCATCAACTATTTTTTCGATGATATGTAAAGAAATACTTTAAGTTATAGAGGTCACCAAAATATTATTTTAAGTTATCGAGGGCTATGCTCAAAATATTTGTTTAAGTTACAGAGGTTTTGTTCTTTAAGTAATAGAGGTTTTACGCTGTCAAGGGAAGGGAATTGAAAAAATTTCTAAGTTACGGAGGTTTTGAACTTAGCGAGGTTTAACTTATCGAGGTTCTACTGTAAATGTTATTTAATAGTTTATGTAAGTAGTAAAAATCTGGTATAACTGGTCGCACAGCACACAACTTTCTCTTACCTTCGGTAAAAGTTGTGTTCTGTGATTGTTACAGCAGATTTTTTGTGTCGATATATATTTAGTTTACGGTATTAGAATTAAAGATGTAAAATTTATAAAGATAGAAAATTTCTATATTTTGTAACAATGGCAACTACAGTATTTCTCCTAACTTTCTTATGAAGTACTAGAGTTAAGTTTGCGCCAAGAAAAAAAAAAAAAAAACTCAAAAAAATACAGTACACCAGTAAAGTAGTAAGAATTCTTTTATTTAAGAGCTTATTTTCGCTTGTCAATTCAACCGTCAGGCCGTGAGACGGGTCTGCTTGTTTTCTCTCGATCTCATTTTTTTATAAATTAATTTTGCCGACACCACATAGTGATAAGGCCAAGAAGAAGATTTTCGGGTGTCAATAGGGTATCCAACTTAAAAATCAAATTTCAACCTGTCAACATGTTCATACATTTCCATCGAAAGAAATAAAAAAAAAAAAACAATTATCAAAAAATTCGCGCAAGCCACGGGACCAGGAGTAAACGTCGCATTAGCCATCCCGACATTCCCCTTAAGCTTGCAAACTCCTAGAGCCTAATGGCGTTTATTTGTTTTCTTTTTGATTAATAATACTCTTACTTAATTTAAACATCTTTAATATTCCCTTTAATAATGCATTCAAGATTGGAAATGTTTTTGTTATAGTTAATAATTGTCTATTTTCATATTATATTAATCGATTTATTAGTTTTGTTGTTTAATTACATTGTGTTATAAAAATAATTAACTGATTGTCGAAGAAATTTAATATTATTTTTAGTGAATGTGTAAGTGTGTGTGAAATGATTCTCCTCAAACCAGAGAAAGCGTCAGACGTTACCCCTCTCGCCGGGAACCAATCACAGCGCTTCCCCCGTAAGAGGAAGGCAGGTGGGGATAAAAAGGAAGATGGAAGGGATGAAGGGAGAGAGGAGTCCACACGCACGCTACCTCGGAGAGGGACATTGCATTTTGAACGGTCGAAGCGTGCAGATCTAATTGACTCCATCGTCACCTGCTGAATATATATATATGCAATCCAACCATCGAAGAGTACAGACCAAAGTCTATTGCATCATCAAACGTCGAACAGCACCAAGCAAAATCTGAGCTTTGCTTGTTCGAATTTCCAAGACGGCTGAGGTCCATCCTGTACTCTACAAGGCTCGAAATCCGACATACTCCGGGAGTCTGCCAAACGACATCATCTTCGCCTCCTCCTTGAGAAGAACCTCCACGCTTTCCTCTCTTCGGGGTGGCTTTCATCGGTTGCCCGGCAAGCAAGTGAGCGAAACCCATCGTATCTCTCCCTAAGTGTGTGTTCTCCCTGAGCTCAGGTATTTCGTTAAACTTTTCTTTTCAAACATGCATGTCGAGTAAAAGAACAAATAAAACTTTTATTTTTTTAAATCACTTGAAAGCAATCATTATAGCTATTTTAAAACAAAGATAAATAAGCATTAAAAATTAATCAAATCTAAATAAAGTAAAAGTTGAAAAAGAGGTAAAAAAATAAATAAAAAATACATAAATCGTTCTCAATATTGTAAACAAAAATAAATGGAAATAAATCTTTTGTCCATATGATTTAAAGACTGCAGATATCTCCTTATAGTAGATATTTAATTTTTTTTAGTCAGTTCAATTAATTCAATTAGTCAATAAAACATTATATAACGAATTCTTAAATCTTCATATCTTGTATCCACCCCTGTGCAAAATATTTTCAATTCATGCAAGATTATTAAATTTTTTCTTCTATTTTCAAACAGAGTATTATTATTCTAAACACCCGTTTTGGCTTGAATGTGTTTTCTTTCCAATTTCCATATAGCATATCTTGGCCTGCATTGATATCCGACCGGCTCGCGCTCAACACAGGTAATTCATTCCCCCCTTGCATCATCTCCCCAGACGAATAAACAGTGGAAGCAGAGTACTCTCACGTTATCGAGTTACATCTAGGAAAACATCTCCTAATCACTATAAAAACAAAAATCTTTCAGCGTATAGGCAACTTAGTTGCTTATATCTTGCGAAGCAGGTAAAAAAACGGCCTCTTTATATGGAAATCTCCCCCAAATCCATCTTAAGAGGTGTCTTTTTCCGTCTGGCCTAACCAGCCAGACCATAGAAAAGGGAAAAGACGGCAAGCTGTTAAGGAAAACCTGGCCAAAACCTTAACAAGGATGGTATAACAGGCAGATAGACCATTTTTTTTGGACTCAGAGGGGCCTCAAAACGTGTTTTTCCAACAAAATCTCGACATCGAAATTTTGAAATGAATGCAATACTTTCTCTCTATATATATTTCATATATATGGCAAGAGAAAGTAAAAAGTTTTACACTGGGCTACTACCAGTAAATTTAAATTTTTTTATTAGTTCGCAATTATAACCGTGCTTCACGCACCTATATTAATTATTTTATCGTTAATTTATCTTGGTCATTTTTTTTTAGGTTAAAATTCGCCCAATTGGAGGTTATAGAAATAAATTAGATTTAATATTAAATTTCTTTGAAATGAGAATGGTGAGATGGGCTTTGGGAAAAACAAGAAGGGATAGAGTGAGGAATCAGAAGATCCGAGAAATGGCAGGGGTGGTGGAGGTATCCAAAAAATCCAGGAAAGTAGGCTGAGATGGTTTGGTCATGTGATGAGAAGAGAAGAGGAATATGTGGGGAAGAGAATGTTGAATTTGAAGGTGGAAGGAAAGAGACCAAGGGGTAGGCCCAAAAGGAGATGGATGGACTGTGTGATTGAGGACTGCAGGCAGAAGGGATTGGAGTTTGAGGATGTGCAGGATAGGGCTTTGTGGAGAGAGAAAATAAAAATGAGCGACCCCTAGAAAAAAAAAAAAAAAAAAAATAGGGATAAGCCACAGCGAAAGAAGAAGATTAAATTTCTTTGAAATATTCCATGCATAATGTATAATTAGATTTTTTAAATTTTTTTTATTGAGAATTATTTCAAAATATTATTTTAAATTTATCCGATGCTTATCTGAAGATTATCTTCATTTAAAAATAATTATTATATTTATGTCAATTTCTTAGTAATTCCTTAGATTCGCAAATTAAATAGATTTAATTATATGTAATTACCAGGGGCGCCGGAACGAATTTGAATCAGGGGGGGGCAAAATTTTTTTTTTTAGAAAATTAAAATAATTTAATATGTTCAAATAGTATAAAACAAAAACAAATCTATTTTATAGTAATAAAGCTTTAAAAACTTTAAATAAAATCACAATTTTAATAAAATTAAAATTTTAAAAAATTTGCTAGTGATTTATCAAAAATTTTTTAAGGCTATATTTATACTATTTGAAGGAAATAAATATTTTTAATTTTCTTCTTTTAATTCAATATAAAATGTTTTTAGCAATGTACCCTTGCCCCCCCCCCCCCCCTCGTTCCGGCGCCTATGGTAATTACTAGAAGAGCCAGAATTCGATAATTTTAATTAATATTATAATTAGCAAGCCATGACCAGAACCCCCACTCTTACCTAGATCACGACACCGAGGCGGTGGAAGACAGCGAGGACACGCATTCAATCAATCTTGGGTCATCCGCCATCCTGTGCGGATACCTTTCTCAACTCTGCTTTTGATGGGTTCGCCATCCTGAGCCAACTCCACTACCTTGGACTATCTGCGCAATCTGTGCAGATATTTTACCCTGGTATCCGGCTACTTGTTTGTTGGCTGCGGAGCCGCCAGCATCTTTAATCAAAACTCATAGTTTGCTGATCTTTTGGAGTGGCCAGATACCATAGTCTCCATTGGCTGGAAGATAGCCAATCAACACCACCTCTACTTATCTTCAGGCTGAGAGACGTCCGCCTTCACTTGCGGTTCGGACGAAGATCGGCTATCTATAATAATACTATTCTTAACGACTATGCTTAATTTGATTTTCAAAGCATTATTTATAAATAATTATAATTTTAAGCTTTAATCATTTTGAGAACGGTTTAATCGAAAACTAATTAGTTTTATACATGCCCAAAATATCTCAATCAAATTTCAATTTGATTAGGCCCTACATTAACAATTTTTATCTAATGGTCGAAATTTGATAAAATTTTTCACCGTTTTATGAATTTAAATGTTAGGCTATATATAGAGATCAAAAGAAAAAAATAATTATACTAAACCTGAAGCAATCTTTACATTGCTAAACTAAATATCAAGTGTTATTTCCAGAGACCGGATTTTAAGCAAAATGCTTATTGCTGAATTTTGTAAGCAACCATTAAATATTTAATTTCTACATGAATTACGAAAAACTAAGTTCATTGAGATTGCATTTTTTATGCTTTTTTCCCCTTTCGTGCTTATTTGAACTTATTTTACGAATTTTTTTTTAATGGATTAGTGCAATTAAAATTTGAATATCTTTGGAATGGAAGATTTATTGCAATATATTCGACCAAGGTATTATAGGTCTGCTTGTAATAATAAAAAAAAGAGATGTTTTTATTATTGTTCGCTTTATTTTGCAGAACTGGCTACTGCGCTAGCATGCAGTTTCGGTGGGATCATCCACCATCTTCAGGCCTGAAATTATATTTATAATTAATTACAATTTACTTATTTTACATATAATGTTGTTCTTATTAGACAAAATTGTATCTATATATATATATATATATATATATATATATATATATATAACAGTTACAATAAAGCATTTTACATTTTAGGCTATTTTTTAGTTTTGTTTACCTGCATAAAGCATGAATCCTTAATTATAGAGGTTCTCCTATTATACATAATATGGAGAATTTAATTTGAATGTCCTTCAATATTTTAAAAAAATTCTCTGACAGGAATTGACCTATGTGCAATATATATATTTTTACATTAGCTGGACAAGGTTGGTTTGGTGTTGTATCTGTAAACAATTTAAGGTGTTAAACTTAAATTACAAAAAATAACTATTACCGAATATTTAAATTGTTTACAGATACAACACCAAGCCAACCTTGTCCAGCTAATGTAAAAATATATATATTGCACATAGGTCAATTCCTGTCAGAGAATTTTTTTTTAAATATTGAAGGACATTCAAATTAAATTCTCCATATTATGTATAATAGGAGAACCTATATAATTAAGGATTCATGCTTTATGCAGGTAAACAAAACTAAAAAATAGCCTATAATGTTGCATGCTAGCGCAGTAGCCAGTTCTGCAAAATAAAACGAACCATAATAAAAATATCTCTTTTTTTTACTTTCTCTTAGCCTATATATGAAATATATAGAGAGAGAAAGTATTGCGATCATGTCAAAAATTCGATGTCGAGATTTTGATGGATATACATGTTTTGAGGTCCCCTGAGTCCAAAAAAGTGGGTCCCGCAAATTGGTCTGTGTGTGTGTGTGTGTGTGTGTGTGTGAACGATTTTTAGCATGAAGGAATTGAGCTACCGGATTGAAATTTTATATTTAACTTAGGTACCTTTGAAGAATCTCAAAATAAGCTTTTGAACAAAATCGGCCAAAAAGTACTAGTACTTTGCTGATGTACTTTTTCAGTTTTTTTCGATTTTCTCAAAATTCCCTTCAAGGATTTTTTTTTAAATTCATAAATCAACTATTTTTTAGATGCTCTTTAAAATGTATATTCTCATTTTGCCGTTGAAATCTTCTGAAGACCACTTTACTCTTGTTCTTCATAGGAAAGATAGAAATGGTTGCCATGGTAACGGAATTTAAATCTTTTTCTTTTCATTAGATTAAAAATCAATTATTATTTAAATTCCCATTTTTTTTTTTTTATTTTTTTGTCTTTGATTGTTTCGAAGAAAACATATCTCACTCTCTCTCTCTCTCTCACTTGCAAACATTATCGTCTGTCTCTCCGCCTTCTCTCATAGGCCTAATGTTAATTTCCTATAGGGATTTGTATGTTAATTTCGATTCAAAAGGGGGTCCCCTTTGGAACTTTTTAGGCATTTAATCCAATTCTTATGAAATTTTGTATTTATTTACGAATCTATATTGTGTACACTGAAAAAAAACCGACCTTGTAAAATTAAAGTGAAATCCCTTTAAAAATTTTCAACAAACCTTCCCATAAAATTAACAAAGTTTCCTTTTATTTTTACAAGAAATCGCCTCAAGTTCTATATGACAAAATCATACCGTAAAAATGAAAAAATTTCCATTTATTTTTACAGGAAATTCCATCGAGTTCTAATTCAAGAAGAAATCCTTTAAAATTGACAATTTTTAATTATTTTTTTCCCAAAAAGAAATATAAAAATATAATTAAGCTCAACAAAAAAAAATATTATTCCGATCTATCTTGCCAGTTATCTAATACAAAAAACCCTGCAATATTCTGGAACGCTCTGCAAAAATTACACTATAGGCTTCACACAGAGAATAATATTGGCATCCTGGAATGGCAGAGATATTATGAATCCTTGTTTGAGGCTAACATATCTGAAAGATCGTTCTTAAGCTACGAGACTTGTCACCCTTTTCTCGATCAAGAGATTAATATGAAGAAACTGGAATTGGCTTTGGGAAGATTGAGCTACAAAAAATTTCCTGGATCCGATGGAATTCCTAATGAATTTCTTAAAAACTTAAACGTTAATGGCAAAAAGTAGGCTACATAATGAATATGTTCAATAGAATATTAAATAATGAGGTGATCCCTAAATCCTGGTCGAATGTCAACATGATTTTACTATTCAAAAAGGGAGACCCAAGTAGGTTGGAAAACTTTAGCGGAATATCTCTTATCAACACGCTAACAAAACTCTTTACCCAGATTCTGAGTCAAAGACTTATAACATGGTCAGATGAAGAAAAGGTAATTTCTGAATGCCAATCAGGTTTTCGGAAAGGCAGAGGCTGTCTTGACAAAATTTTAATACTCGTACTTACCTCGGGAGTGGGAAATTATTTAAGGAAGAAGAAAAATAAAATATTTACAGACTTTATTGACTTTAAACGAGCCTTTGACTCAGTTGATCACGGTCTGCTATGGGAAAAACTCTATAAACTGGGAATTAGTGCAAAAATTATCCGCATTATTAGAAATATTTATCTGAATGCTACTGTGAAAATTGAAGTAAGAAATTCATCATCGGATAAGATAAAAATAACCAGGGGAGTTCTTCAGGGAGATACATTGAGTCCTCTTTTGTTCTCCTTATTTACTGCGGATTTGCCAGAATTCTTGTCAAAAAATGAAGAAAATGGGATAAATCTAGATAACTACACCATATCTTCTCTTCTCTACGCCGATGATTTGGTTCTTCTGAGTGAAACTCCCTACAGGCTTCAGATACTATTAAATAGACACCTCTTACTGTGAAGATAATTATCTGGATGTTAAAATAGAGAAATCCAAAGTGATGATATTTAGACGTGCCGGCAGAATACAAAATGACTTGAAATTCAATTATAAATCCGAAGAACTTCAGATAGTGAATGAACTGCTCGGCATAACACTTAGCTCTTCCGGACTGTTTTTAAAGACCGCGAATGCTAGGGTAGCAAAAACCAACTTAGCGGGATACAGCATCAGATCTCTTATAAAGCGTTCGAAGACGAAATCATACCACTCTATCCTTCTTATGTATGAATCCATGATTTTGAGCGTTCTTCTGTACACTTCAGAGATATGGGCCTTAAGATACCCAGAAATCATCGAAAGGAGCCAAACCCAGTTCTTTAAGTTCCTCTTTTTCCTGGATAAATCAACACCTTAGATGTGAATTTCAGCAGCCTAAAGTAATTACTAGAGACCGGAAAAAAAAGCATAAAAAAATGGAAAAAAAGTGCTTAAAAAAGCATAAAAAACTTGAATAAAAAGTTGTTAAATAAGCATAAAAGTTGAAAAAAAGCATCTCATAAGCAATTTTTACTCATACCAATGGCGTATACAAATTTTTTTTTAAAGAAACTAAATTTATTCCGCCCCGCCCTTCGAAAAATTTTGTTTTGCGCAACCAAATTTTTTCACCCTGCGGAAAAAATTTTTTTTACAGGGCTATATTTTTTCGCACTGCGGGGTTTTTAGAAAATTTTTTTTTGGGGGGGGCGCCCCTCCCCCCTCCCTTATATACGTCCCTGGTGTATGCGTGTGTGAATGGGAAAAAAGTGTGTTTTTTAATAAAAAAAACAAAAAGCTTATAAATATTCGTAAAATAAGTTCAAATAAGCACGAAAGAGAAAAAAAGCATGAAAACTCAAAAAAAGCAAAAAAAGCATAAAAAATGCAATCTCAATGCACTTAGTTTTTCCTAATTCGTATAGAAATTAAATATCTAATGGTTGCTTATAAAATTGAGCAATAAGCATTTTGCTTAAAATCCGGTCTCTAGTAATTACATACGCCTTTAAAAGAGCACTAAGCTGGCTGAATAAACTAATGCTTATGAACTCTGATAGGTTACCGAAGATTTGCTATAATAGGCTGCTGGATTTAAGTAGAATAGAGGGAACCGAAGTTAAATACAACTGGGCATCTCAAATGAGGGAGTTTTTCTGCCTCATACAGAAAGAAGATCTCTGGAGTGGTCAAGACAGGAATGCCATTCTGAGAGAATCAAAACATCTCATAAGTGAACTCCAGAGACATTAGTATAACAAAGATCAGAAGAAGGCAAACGAATCGAGATACTGCCCAATGTATAAAAACATCAATGTCAACCAGTTTGAGTTACTTACTTTGCCATTGAGCTTGGAAAAGAGAAGAACCCTTCACCAGATAAGAACCATAAATGAAAGAGTTATGAACTTTTATGTTAACGGACACAGGTATAAAATCGACCCGAAAGTGATCTGTTCAATATGTAATCAGAAAAGAGAGTAGAATATCTTTCATATCCTTGAGGAGTGTCCTATCTATCGTGGTATCAGAGAACATTACTTACTCTGCGGTGGCTGATAAAGGACTAACAGCCGAACTCTTTGCCCCAGACACTAAAGTTGTTGACAGCATATATAACTTCCTTGCCCAAACACTTAAGTTAAGATCATTCGTGGTTAATGAATAAAGTGTAATAATTCTCAATGTTCAATTGTTTAACAAACCTATGTTTATGTATGTATTGTTTATGTTATGTATTGTTTAACAAACCTGTTAATGCTTTTTACTGTTAAGAGTCGAATTACTCAATTCCGGTAATGAGCGGAAAAGTTCATACTACTGTATTATAATAAATAAATAAATAAATAAATAAAATAAATTATATTTCAGATAATAATCAAAAAATAAATACCATTACACAGGCAACAGGGATTAGGGCGATCTGAAGGCCGTAACAATATTTCCCTAATTCTATTCAGAGAATAAGATCTCTGAATAACTTTTTTCTAATTTAGATTTTTTAATTAAACAACTAATCAATTTTTCAATAGGGAAAAGTCTGTATCAGATCAATACATATAATCAAGTCAAAATAAATAATGAGAAGTCATGCAAAAATAAAAAATAAATAAATGTATAAAAAAGTTTTGAATCCGAAATTTTTTAAAATCCACAATGATGTATTATGAAATGTTTTGAATCATTAACGCCTTAAACATCTCATCTTTTCCAAGTTCATTAAGTTGTTTTTGACAAGAGACTCGTTTTTTTTTTCTTATTCGTGACAGATCGAGAGAGAAATAAAAATAGAGGAAAGAAGAGAGAGATCTTCAAAGACTTCTTTTGCTCTTAACCGAGAAGAAAAAAAATAGAGTGGACATCACTTAATGTTATTTAAAGACAACGCACAGAATTCAAAAAAAAAACCTGTAACTCAGTTATATTCCACCTCTTTTACTTTTTTTTATAATATACCTCAATCTTACAAACCCACAACTACCGGTAAATACAAAAAAATAGCACAAATTCTTATATGTTTAAAATAACAAATGAATTTTTGGAATTTTATATTTTAAAATAAAATGTAGGCCTGGTAAAAGATAAAGAGAAAATAAGATTAGTATTAGCCTTCTATTGTATATCAAATAAAAGAATAATTAAGTACGAAATAACATATTATCTGTATACCAGATGGCTTAAATAGAAATGTCTGAACCCCCAATAGATATATACATTACAAAGGTTATCGTCAAAGTCTTAAATGGCCTAAGTTGCCGAAAAGACTGTGTGAATGTGTGTGTGAGTGTGAATGAGAAAAAAGTGTGAATGTTAAAAAAAAAATAAATAAATAAATAAAAATATTATCTGTAACAGTTAAAAGTATCCATTCGCTAGAGTTGTGACAGAGCTTTCTTTCTAAGCTCCGAGACATTAGAGGGAGTGCCTCATTTAAAACTATGCGTCCAACCCATAAATCACATAATAAAATCCTACACATTATAGAGAACTACTCTATCTATACTACCATAATAGTTTGAATGAAAAAATTTTGACCTCTTATAATAAGTGGCACCCTAATATTCATGTATATATATTTCATGTAATATGTGAAATTAATTATACTAATAGTATGGCATGGCTCTGGGAGTAACGTAGTAATAATCTGAATCTCTTAAATATTTTGGAAAATTAATTATAATCAAATTTCTTCAATATGGGAACACAAAAATCTATAAATTGGCAAAAAATTAGAGAGCGACATTTGTGCTCTGTGAAAAGGCTTTCTGTTTGTAAGACTAGCCGCTGTGGGCGGGGCTACGAAGCAGTTGAAAAAAGAAGAGAGCACGCATAAGACTGACCCTTCAAACAGTCATAAACAAACCCTTTTGTCCTGTGCCCAGACGGTAACCTCTCTTGAGTTCAAGACCCTTCCTTAACATCTTAACACTTCAATTGCTACAAGGTATATCCTAAATCCTAAATTGGCAATAAACCAGAGGCCAGAGACAGGCAATTGATCGCCGGAGGCGAGCAAGGGAGTCCAGGGGGCGCAGCCCTCTTGCTAGGCGACGAAGGCGGGCTTTGCGACTAGTATGATATAAAAATAAAATAAAATAATAAGGATTGCGAATAGCAGCCAGGAAAAAATCAAATCAGACAAAAAATTAGATCAATTTTTATCAGATTTATTTGATCGACGACGTTTCGGACGCCAGTCGCGCCCTTCCTCAGGTCAATCAATCGTCAATCAAATACAGATGGAGGTATTCGCAATCCTTATCAAATTAAACAGCCATTTTCTCCATCATCTTTAAAATAAAATATATTGAGATGATGGCTGAACTATTAGAAGATATGAGTAGGATGGCAGCCAGGAAAGAAATCAGACAAAAATTTAATCAATCATTATCTAATTTTATTACGATTGCCGACGTTTCGGACGCACTTCCTTCTGACAATGGATAGTTAATAAAATACAGATGGGCGTATTTTGTTTATTAACAAAAAAAATTTGCGTCCGAAACGTAGGCAATCGGAATAAAATTAGATAAAGAATGATTAAATTTTTGTCTGATTTCTTTCCTGGCTGCCATCCTACTCATATCTAAAATAAAATAAATATAAAATTTCAACCTCGTAGCTCATTTTCTCCATGGTTAAAAATGTACACACAGACCAATTTGCGGGGCCTACTTTTTTCGACTCAGGGGACATCAAAATAGGTATATCCATCAGAATCTCGACATTGAATTTTTGACATGATCGCAATACTTTCTCTCTCTATATATCTCATATATAGGGCAAGAGAAAGTAAAAATTAATAGATACAAATGTGATCGGTACTCAAAACATTCACTCAAATTTTATATCGTTAAACTGATAATAATTTTAAGTATTTTTTCTGTCACCATATAATTATTTCATTTGACAAAATTTGAGGTCCCTTTCCAGGTTAATAATTAGAAATTTTATGAAATTAAAAAATTAACTAAGACGTCAGATATTTAATATGATATAAGCATCCTCAGGCCAGCTGGAAGAATAATTATAATTAAAAAATTTGAATAAAATTAGGTTTGTACAAATTGTTTTTTGTTGCTGGACAAATACACAAATATATATATATATATATATATATATATATATACATCAGAGAAAGATAGTTCTTATATAATAAAACGTTTTGAATTACGAAAGTGAAATAAAATTTGAGTCATTTCTATATCTTAGGATAAAGGCTTCTTGGAAGCAAGTTGCAATCAAGATAGAACGAATTTTTTCCATATCATATTGTAACGATTTGCACCTCCGGAGACGAGCGGCTGCCTCGAAGATGAAAATCCCCTGTTGTACAGGTCTATACAGGTTTCTTTTGGCCCCGACAGGTTATGGGGAGGGTATTCAAAAGTATAAAAAACGCGTTTAATTTTGTTTTTATATGGGTATTTATTTTTTTTATGTAATGACGATTTGAGTCCAACGTTTTCGGGGGAACTGGGGCGCAATGTCTGTACGACCAAGTTAGCTCTTTACAATTCCCCACTCTCTTAGGGACTCGCCTGGAGACTGCCTTCATGTCCTTCTAAATTTCTCCGCCATATCTTCCCCTTCCCGCATCCCCTACCCGGGGATGGTAGCGCTCACGGTCGCGCGAACCAACCATCCCCCCCCCCCAGGTTCCAGGGGTGCGGGAACGTAACAGCCCCTCTGAGGAAAAAGAGAAGCTACTGGCGCCTATTTTTCCTCAATTCCTCTTGAAGGGTCCATTACCTATATTTATCTTCAACACTTCATTCTTTTTTTTTTTTTTTAACATATTTACAAAATCTCTTATTCCAATCGACCATTGCCCCTCACTCACCCGTAAACGTTGGATTTAAGTATAAAATATATATTTTATAGAAATTTTAATAATATTTAGAAATTTTAATAATTAGAAAAAAATTTTTTTTTTTTTTATAAACACAATTAGTTATAATTAGAGCCCGGATTTTTATGCAGCAAAAACCGCTAAATATGCCATATAATATGCAGTAAAAGTATTAAAATATGCAGCAAAATATGCAATATATTTATGGCAAAAATATTAAGTAAATGGCTTCAAATTAAAGGTAAATCATGATTTCTACTGATGTAAAACTAATGTGTTTTATTTTTGGAAGGAAATAATTTAAAAAAAAAAAAATTGGTCTCACAATAAAAACTAAAAATTAAAAAAAAAAAAAACATAGAGAGCAATCCATTGCTAAATTTTTGAATCAAACGAGGACACCTGTTTTGGCATTTTTTTCTTTAATTAATTTGACTTCGAACTATGGAACACGACTAAGGGCGAATCCAGAGGTGTTTCTCGGGGGGGGGGGGGGGTAATCTGGTGTGACTCGTCGCACAGCACACTATTTTTCCTTAATTTCGGTAATTTGAAGGCGCATTCTGTACTTGTTTGCCAGAATATAAATACAAATCAAATTTTTAAGTATTAATTTTTAAAATTTTACATTAAAAATAAATTTTTTTTCGAAAAAAAGTATTTTTTTCAAGTCTCGGGGTGGGGGGAGGGTAATTACCCCCTTTGCTCCCCTTGTATCCACCCTTGAACACAACTGACTTGATATTCATCCAACGAAAATTCTACCAAAACTAAATTTATTTCTTAAAAGAGGATATAAAGAATAAAAAATAATAGTTATTTATTTTTTACAATGTAATAAAGGATTTAAGTTTTTTTGTTTTTTTTTTTTTTTGTTTTTAGAAAAAAAAATTAAAAAATTAAAATAAAATGAAACTTTTACTGAAAAAAAATTTAAAATATCCAAAAAGTCATAAATATGCAACTTTATGCAATATTGACCAAATATGCAAAAATATGCAATATAGAATTTGAACCCTAGCTCCAAGGGGGCATGATTCGGATAGAAAATTGGTTTTCAGTGACGTACCTATTAGCAAATAGAATATGCAATTGCATAGGAATCCGGGCTCTAGTTATAATAATATATAGAAATTTTTATAATATTTAGAAATTTTAATAATAATTAGAAAAAATTTTTTTTTTTTTTTTTTATAAACACATATCAGGGTCGTCAGGGTTCGGGAGGGCTGCCCCCGATGGTTTAACTCCAGGATTGCCCGTTCGATCGGGGCTAGGGATAAGGCCTATGCCATTTGGAAATCTTCGGGTTCCCCTGCTGATTACGAGACCTTTAGGGTGTTGAGAAATGAGACCAAATCTCTGATCAGGGGGGCTAAGCGGAGGATTCTTACGAATGACTTACACCCGGGGCTTCCTCCGAGGGCCCTTTGGAATGGTCTGAGGAGACACGGGCTGGTGGGATCTAATAACCAATCTCCTGCATTTGATCTGGATGAACTTAATCGTCATTTCGCTGGGTCTGGTCGTGGGCTTTCCAGCCCCCCGTTTGCCTCCAGGAGACTCTATCGGTTGGGTTTTATTTCTCGTGCGTCGCGGAGGACGTGGTGCTTCGGGCGCTTACCGGGGTGCGGTCTAGGGCTGTGGGATGTGATGGAATCCCTATAGATTTCATCTTAATGATTCTCCCTGTTATACTGCCCATCATCACGAAGATATTCAACTTTCTTATCATGACCTCGCGCTTTCCTTCCTGTTGGGGGGTGGCCAGGGTCACCCCGATACCTAAGACGCGTAACCCGGAATCATGCTCCGATTACCGGCCCATCAGTGTCCTTCCCTCCCTCTCGAAGGCATTCGAGGATATTATATATTCACAAATGCTGAGTCATCTTAATGAGATTAACTTTCTGGTGCCCTTCCAGTCGGGATTCCGAACAGGTCACAGTTGTGCTACTGCACTTCTTAGGGTCACAGATGACTGTAGGGACCTTGTGGAGAGGGTTGGGGGGGCTGCTCTCGTTCTCTTGGACCTTAGGAACGCGTTTGGATCTGTCGATCACTCGCTTCTTGTCAGGAAACTGTATGAGAGGGGGGCTTTTCTGGTGCTGCGTGTAGGCTGTTATACTCCTATCTCACTGATGGAAAACAGTGTGTTGAGGTGAATGGAGAACGGTCGTCTTTCACGGGCCTGACGAGTGGGGTTCCTCAGGGTGGAGTACTGTCGCCGCTTCTGTTTTCCATCTTCATTAATGACTTACCTAACGTTCTTCAGCACTGTAGTTACCACCTTTTTGCCGATGATCTCCAGATCTACCTAGGTACAGGAAGATCGGAGGTCGATGCTTCACTTGCTGTGGGAAGGGTCAACGCGGATATCGACAGTATTTCCCATTGGGCGGCATCGAATGGGTTGGAGCTTAACCCTGAAAAGACCCAGGTCATCTGGCTTTCTGCCAGAAGGCCTTTGATGGTCCTACCCCCGGTCGTGGTGGGTGATAGGGAGATGGTGTATGTGGACCGAGTCAAGAACTTGGGTGTGATGATCAATGGGAACCTAACCTGGGGCGACCATGTCTCCTTGATTTGCCGGAGGGTGTACGGGTCCCTTTACTCGCTGAGGAGGTTGGCGTCGCTCACGCCGGAGTGGCTGAGGCGCCGACTGATGACATCACTGGTTTTGCCTCACTTCCTGTATGGGGATGTGGTATTCTATAACCTGGACTCCCGTTCTAGGCGTAGGCTCACTGTCGCCTTTAATGCCTGCCTAAGATATGTGTTCGGTGTTGCGCCGAGAGAGCGTATTTCCCATCGGGCCGCGGATGTCCTGGGGGGCAACCTCCACTCGTATAGGCATACCAGATATGTCAACTTTATTTTTAAAACCTTGAGGTCTGGCATCCCACTCTATCTGTCCGACACGCTGCACTTTGGGGCCTCGAGTAGGTCGCGAACCCTTGCCTGTCCGGTGCATAGGTCGGGTATGATGGCGCGGTCGTTTGCGGCGACCGCATGCCGGGTTTGGAATGGCCTCCCTTCCGAGATCCGGGGATGTCGTGATGTTGGCGCATTTAGACGCCTTACCTTCGGGATGTTGGCGCATTTAGACGCCTTACCTTCGGGCTGATGGTTGGAGCTGGTTCCTGATCGGGGCGAGGGGCCTGCGGCGTGTGGGGCCTTGGGATTCTGGCCTTGTGGGGGGGGGGGGCGACTGATGGTCGGCGGCTCGCGTTTTGCCTTTGAGTTGGCTGATTTTACCTCATGTACACTAAGAGGGGCATATAGCCCTATGTACAATTGATTGAATAAATAAATAAATAAATAAATAATATATAGAAATTTTAATAATATTTAGAAATTTTAATAATAATTAGAAATTTTTTTTTTTTTATAAACACAATTAGTTATAATAATATATAGAAATTTTAATAATATTTAGAAATTTTAATAATAATTAGAAAAAATTTTTTTTTTTTTATATAAACACAATTAGTTATAATAATATATAGAAATTTTAATAATATTTAGAAATTTTAATAATAATTAGAAATTTTTTTTTTTTTTTTTATAAACACAATTATAATAATATATAGAAATTTTAATAATATTTAGAAATTTTAATAATAATTCGAAAATTTTTTTTTTTTTTTATAAACACAATTAGTTCTAATAATATATAGAAATTTTAATAATATTTAGAAATTTTAATAATAATTCGAAAATTTTTTTTTTTTTTATAAACAATTAGATTTCAACAAAAATATAACACAAAAACAAAAAAAAGATTTTTTTTTTTATAAACCATCATTTCCAAGGTGGTTAAATGATAATCAAACACTAGAATTAGGAACAAATCTTTTAATGTTTCGATAATTATACTGGCCGACCACTGTCCCATCCGTTTTTGAATAACATAATCTCCTTTTCCTAAAGCTTTATTTACAATATATGGACCTTCATAAACTAAAAAAACTTATGTGTAATTTTATCAATGGCTGACGACAATTTATTCCTAGTAACTAAAACACGACTTCCCGGCAGCAAACAACCATACTTTTTATTTTCATTTTTACGAATCTGCCTTTCTCTTTCTTTTTCTAATCTATCAAAAACAACACAATTAAGATTATTGAGATCCAGAGGAGCTTGTGGAGGAAAATTGACATTTTCATGAACCCAGGTTTTGACGGATTTACCCTTCTGTAAGGTGACTGGGGGAATTTTTGTTACTTCATGCGCATTTAAAGTTTTACTAGCAAATGATACTACCTGTTCACAACCGTTTTCATTCATTTGTGTTAAAGCCGCTCCTAAACCCCTTTTACTAGCATCCGTATATAAGATAAAATCGCGATTATAATCAGGATATTTTAATAAAATATTTTGTAGAAATAACTCTTTTAAATCTTGAAATGCTTTATCGTGCTCTCCTTGCCACTGCCATCGTTTATCTTTCTTTAAAAGTGCATGAAGAGGTTGAGCGATACTAGATGCTAAAGGCAAAAATTTTTTATAATAGTTAAGGAATCCTAACCACTTTTTAAGATCTTTTTTGTTTTTCGGAATAGGCCATTCTTTAATTACGTCACTACGTTCAGGATCCATTTTAACTCCCTCGACAGTAAGTAAAAGTCCTAAAAATTTCACTGATTCACGAAAAAATTTTGATTTGTCAATATTAATCTTAACTTTGTGTTTTCTAAATTTTTCAAAAATTTGTGACAAATGATCAAGATGTTGCTCGAAAGTTATACTCGAAATTAATAAATCATCCAAATTTGGTCCATAAATATTGATATATCCTTTATATTTATTTCGATGAGCCCAGACGCTCCCTACCTCAGTGAAAGAAATAGATTGTTTTTGTATAATTTGATTAGTAAACGTTTTCTTTTGTAATGCATTTTCTAATTCTTCGAATCTTTTATTATTTCTTTCCGCCTCCTCTTGTAATTTAGTTTTAACCTCGGACTCTAATTTTTTATTGTTATGTTTTATAGCTTCCGTTTGTGCTTGTAAGGATGACTCAACCTTCTCTTGGAAATTGTTTATTTGGTGTTTAGTTTGATTTTTACATTGCTCTTTTACTGCCCCGACTTTGTTTTCTACCCCTATGAGCCTATCCTCCATGGCTTTTGTCTTTTCCTCCATTTTATTAATATGAAAATCTAATTTTTTTTCTATTGATGCCTTTCGCTGTAATATTTTCTGACTGTTAATTTCCATTTGTCTATTCATAGTCGCGTACATGACTCTACTCTCTTCATTAATATCTAAGATCAATTGATTAAAATCCCTCAATTCCTGATAAAACTCCGAATCGTTTAACATATCTTTACTCCCTTCTACCTTTAACTCTGGAAGGCCGCTATCCCTCAATTCCTGATTAACTGCCATTATAGTTAGATATTTTTTTTTTTTTTGTGTATATATTTTTATTTATTTAAAATATTTAAAAGACAATAATTTTTTTTTTTTTAAACTTAACTATTCCAATTATTATTTTATTTTAATTAAATATTAATTATTATTATTATAAATTTGGTTTTAAATAATTTTTTCATATAAATGTGATATAATAGTGCCTATATATAAATTTTTTTTTTTTTTATTATTATTATATTGATTATAGTTTTTTTTTTTTTTAATTTATTCTTAATTAAGATGAGTTAGGGTTGCGACCCACTCACCTGACACCATGTAACGATTTGCACCTCCGGAGACGAGCGGCTGCCTCGAAGATGAAAATCCCCTGTTGTATAGGTCTATACAGGTTTCTTTTGGCCCCGACAGGTTATGGGGAGGGTATTCAAAAGTATAAAAAACGCGTTTAATTTTGTTTTTATATGGGTATTTATTTTTTTTATGTAATGACGATTTGAATCCAACGTTTTTGGGGTCACTAGGGCACAATGTCTGTACGACCAAGTTAGCTCTTTACAATTCCCCACTCTCTTAGGGACTCGCCTGGAGACTGCCTTCATGTCCTTCTAAATTTCTCCGCCATATCTTCCCCTTCCCGCATCCCCTACCCGGGGATGGTAGCGCTCAGGGTCGCGCGAACCAACCATCCCCCCCCCCAGGTTCCAGGGGTGCGGGAACGTAACAATATATATATGCATTTGCAGCTTAAGAATGATTTTAAATTTTTTATATAATTTTGTATTATGAGTTATACTAACCGTTATATATAATTGAAACTTTGAAAAATAGTCGACATATATTGTAAAATTTGATATTTGCTTAAAGGTGATGGAGAGAAAAATATGATTTTTTATTTTATGAAAGACGTTGAAGTCAGAAGCGAAGTTAGCATCGTTCTTGTCTGTTGCTACTTTCGCGTCTGAATGGCGCCAGGTTTTTAAAAATATGATTTTCAGGGAAAAAAGTGTGTTCATTTAAGAGGTCTTGTCTCTTAAGTTTATTTTTAATTATTTCATATTTTTCTAGTAACAGAAGTTTGTTGAAATTTGTGTCATGTTGTAGAAGGTTTATATTATATTATCTGAATTAGTTGTATGTTTTTCTGTTTTCAAGTGTGTTCCTAATGCGGATGGGGGGTTGTTTTTTAAATGTTCTTTGAAACGTGTGTGTACATTGCGTGTGGTGAGGCCAATATAGCTCTTGTCGCAATCATTACAAAAAATTTGGTATATGCCGCTTTTTTGTAATATATTGATTTTTGGTTTGTTGTTGAGTAAGAGATTGCTAAGTGTTTGTAGAGCTTTGGCCGTAATGTATATATTGAATGGCTTAAGAGTAATGTTTAATTGTTTTTGTGTCGTGTTATTGTAAGGTAGACTTAAGAATCTTTTTTGTGAAGCGACGTGAGGATATATTTTGTTTTGGACTAGATTTTTGAATTTTATTTTTGAAAGAATTGATTTAAGGTAGTCGTGGGGATATTGATTATTTGTGCCTATTGTTATAATGGTTTTTAATTCTTTTTTGTAATTAGTTTCAGAGAGAGGTACTTTTATCAATCTGTGGAAGAGGAAGTTAAAGGCTGACTGTTTCATTTGTGGGCTATGATGTGAATGGTAGGGAATAATTGTGTCTGTAGAGGTAGCCTTTCTGTAAATATCATAATTTAATGTATGGTTGTCTCTTGTAATAGTTAGATCGAGGAAATTGATTTTATTTTCTTTTTCGATTTCTAGGGTAAATTTTATTTTAGAGAGGCGATTGATAGTGGCTAGAAAATCTTTTAGTTCTGAGTCACTGCCACTCCAGAAGCAGATGACATCTGCTAATAATTAAAAATAAACTTAAGAAACAAGACCTCTTAAATGAACACACTTTTTTCCCTGAAAATCATATTTTTAAAAACCTGGCGCCATTCAGACGCGAAAGTAGCAACAGACAAGAACGATGCTAACTTCGCTTCTGACTTCAACGTCTTTCATAAAATAAAAAATCATATTTTTCTCTCCATCACCTTTAAGCAAATATCAAATTTTACAATATATGTCGACTATTTTTCAAAGTTTCAATTATATATAACGGTTAGTATAACTCATAATACAAAATTATATAAAAAATTTAAAATCATTCTTAAGCTGCAAATGCATATATATATGATATGGAAAAAATTCGTTCTATCTTGATTGCAACTTGCTTCCAAGAAGCCTTTATCCTAAGATATAGAAATGACTCAAATTTTATTTCACTTTCGTAATTCAAAACGTTTTATTATATAAGAACTATCTTTCTCTGATGTATATATATATATATATTTGTGTATTTGTCCAGCAACAAAAAACAATTTGTACAAACCTAATTTTATTCAAATTTTTTAATTATAATTATTCTTCCAGCTGGCCTGAGGATGCTTTGTAAGCGAAATCGATCGCCAAGAGATTAAATTTTATATCATATTAAATATCTGACGTCTTAGTTAATTTTTTAAATTTAATTAACCTACCTATTTCATCATGTACACGTCAGAAATAGAAGAATATATTCAACATTAGAAATTTTACTTTGAAACCGTTTATCACTCATGCAAATAAAATTTACAAATGGACGGTTCGCTGGAGAGGGGAAAAATAAATGGAATAGAAAGAGAGAGAGTGAGAGAAAGAGAAGAGGATCCCAATTTGAGTTAATAAAATCTAATTTGGAGCTTTAGGCTTGTTTCGTCTAAAATCATCTCCACTCCACCCTTCCTAACACCGCTTTCTCACCAGAAAGGCTTTCTTTGCTGATAGCTAATTAAAGCACGCGTCTGTTATTAATTATGACACCAGAACTTCACAGTGACTCGAAATCAGAACAAGTTTGTGTTTCGGGATAGATTAGATTTGATTGACCAAGTGGGATGTCAACAGTGATTATAAACCGCGGAAATATTAATAGTTATTAAATTACGATAATATTATAATATAAAGAAAAGCGTTTGAGGAAGAATCCAGATTCAAACAAGGCCTATAGCACTTATATGGAAGAATTTATTGACTAGGTCGTGTTATGTGAACCATCAGGTAGTATTTAAAGCAAATGATAAGAAACAAATTAGGGTTTTAACTGCTAATCTAAAACTTCAACCAAAGTATCCTTAAATGTCATTTTAGAAAGAGGACCAGATTTACAAAATAATATTCGAATAATTTTGACAGGGTAGTTTACCCCATCTATATTCGAGTATGTTGTAAAATTAAATGACATTTTTGTAACGAGTATCCTTTAAAATGTATAAAGACATATTGCTTGTAATTATCAAAATTATCAAGTGCCTATTTTAATAATTTTTAGTGCTTAGTTGCCTGCCTATTTTAAAGATTTTTGTTGCCTATAAATCCGAGCCCTAATAATAATATATAGGAAAAGTAATAAGAAAATAAATATTTATTTTTTAAACAAATCATTCTTTTGTTTTTAAATAATACTAGTAGCAAAACCCGCCTTCGGCGGGCTTTCCTTCTAGCCCGGTGGCTGCACCTCCTGGAACTCTTTGCTAGCTTTCGGTGAGCAATTTCCCGCCTTTGGTAGATAAAAAGAGATAGAGAGAAATAGAAGGTGGGCGTGGCCTCGCCAAGGCTTCGGCTAACCTCGCCTTCCTCCGCCGCACAGTGGTCCCTTTCGTTTCAAAAGCGGTCATAGGCAGGGCCGGATTGGCCGGTCGGGAGAATCGGGAATTTCCCGAGAGGCCGCTGGCACACAGGGCAACAAAAAGGAACTTTTTTTTTTGTTGACTGAAAATTTGAAGCAATTTCTGGGTATTTGGGTAGCGCTGATTCCAAAAAAGCCATCAGTTTTGCCCCATCACGTCAGATTTTAGAGCTATAGAGAAAACAAAATTTTACTAGAAAATGCGCTCTAAAGTGGCTCTAATTTTATATTACCTGGATTTTTTTAAGGCGACACCCTTTTAAAATATATAGATAGCTATAATACATATAAATTTTAAGTTTCAGCTCAATCGGAGGTCATTTATGCCCAGTTGCACCAACAAGTCTCAGATCTTGGCTTGGTCAAGACCGTCTTGAACTCAAGTCTCAGCTTGAGATTTAAAACGTTGCACCAATGAATCTTCAAATGATCTTACACAAGCTGCCTTTAAGAAAAAACAACATCTGGCAACCTCGCATTTTTGTTACAAATTAGCCACTAGGCGGCACTGGAGGACAACAAAAAACATATTTGCTAACCAAAATCTGACCAAAATAAAAATAAATAAATAAATAATCAGCTTAATCTGTTTTATCAAATTCTGTCAACAAAAAAATATTAACAAATTTTAATAAGTGAAGGCCCTCATTGGGGAATAAAAAAAGAGAAAAATTTTCATAATATATTTTTCTAGACAAACTATTGAATGAAATGGTACAAAAAAAACACAAACAAATTGTAAGTTAAGGCTGAGTCTCCCAAAAAAATATGAAAAATTAAATTCATATTTTTCAAATATTTTTAATTCTATTTCGTAGATAAGAATGAGTTCTATATTTTATTTCAAATAAACTTTCCTCTATTTTAACGTTTTAATAAAATATCTAGGGTTTGAAAGTCTATATTTCTTATGACTAAACCGTTGAGGGTTCATTGTTTAAAACCACATTGTAAGTAGCAAGTTACTGTTGTAAGGATATATGTGACAGAGAGAAAAAAAAAAAAAAAAAAAAAAAAAAAAAGAGAATTATTCATTGTTAACCTAGCTGTATGTTTGCCTTTTTTAATGTTTAGAGTCCTGATGAAGGGAGGCGTTGAGTCCCCCGAAACGTCGGCTGTATAGTGGTATTAAAATTTGGCCTGAAAGTACCTCCAGCATTTTTATTTCTCATTCATCTATATTGTTGTTTTCTCTAAAATTAAAATTCTAATTAACGGATTATGCTAGAAGCATGAAATATTTTTTAAAAGATTCTTTGAAACAATACCGAGTACACTCTTTTGTTATATTTTGAAAAAGGCTTTTAGTTTTTAAATAAATTAAGTTTCAAATTTGAAAATGTATGTAAAGGTAAGAGAAAGTAAAAGTGGGACAATCTTTTAGTCCAATTTAAAAAAAAACTAAAAGCCTTTTTCAAAATATAACAAAAGAGTGTACTCGGTATTGTTTCAAAGAATCTTTTAAAAAATATTTCATGCTTCTAGCATAATCCGTTAATTAGAATTTTAATTTTAGAGTAAAAGTAATATTATTTAATGAAATTTTTTGTCATCTAGTGCTGCACTCTGCGGGTTTTAAATGAACTATTATTTTTGTCGAATTTAGACAGGCAGGTAGGTTTTAAAATTTTGGATGAACAAAGCGAGGGTCGGTCTTTTGTCTTGCGCTTAGAGAAGACATGACCCAGATAGCACACTTCGTCTTATGTACCTACCGCTTAGTTCCAGTTTACGGCCAAGACGTACCTGGACCTAAATGGTTAGTAAAGCGGGCCAACATGGCGGATACGTCCAATCATGTATGTACATAAGATGTCCCGCCCCGACCTATTCCAGACATATACTTAGAATTTTTTTCAAAAAAATATTTTTTGTATTTTCAAAGTATTTTTTTCAGTTCCTCATACGGCTTAGAGATAGAATATAGTTTTAAAAAATGTTAATTTTTTTTTTCAAATTATTTATTTCTGTTTTTCAAGGGTTTTGGAAATTATTAAAAATATATTTAAAAAAATACAAGTGTAGGTCGCATAGCGGACCTTTTCCGGATGTAAACTTAGAATTTTTTTTCAAAAAAAAAAAAAGAAAAAAAAATACAAGTGTAGGTCGCATAGCGGACCTATTCCGGATGTGAACTTAGAATTTTTTTCAAAAAAATATTTTTGTATTTTCAAAGTATTTTTTTCAGTTCCTCATACGGCTTAGAGATAGAATATTTTTAAAAAATGTTAATTTTTTTTTTCAAATTATTTATTTCTGTTTTTCAAGGGTTTTGGAAATTATTAAAAATATATCTAAAAAAATACAAGTGTAGGTCGCATAGCGGACCTTTTCCGGATGTAAACTTAGAATTTTTTTTCAAAAAAAAAAAAGAAAAAAAAATACAAGTGTAGGTCGCATAGCGGACCTTTTCCGGATGTAAACTTAGAATTTTTTCAAAGAAAATTTTTTTTTATCAATTTTATTTACCAAAACAAATGTGAAGTTATGATCCATTAATATGTTGGAATGCTAATCCTAATAAAATAAAATTTATCAAATTTTTAAATTTTTGTATAAATATTTTGTTTAATTTTTTTTTATGAACATTGAACAAATAATTGTTTTTTTAGGATTCCTATATAAAAAGGTAAGTTTGGTTTTATTTTTTATTATTTATATTATTTATTGTAAAAATAAAATCTTTAAAGAGAAAGCCCGTAATATAGATAGAAGATAAAATAAAATTAGGACCGAAAACAAGTTTGTCTTTTTATTTCATCTTCCAAAATCTTTCAATTTTTCTGGGTATTGGAACATTTATTTGCATATTCTTGTTTGATTGATTAATCTGCAGAAAAAGGGCTTACCGCTTACCCCCAATATTTGGGAAAGAAATTATAATTTATAATTGCATGTTTATAAAAGAGCTCGTTTGATATACCAAGAAGAAATGCAATCTTGTCACAATTTATATGATGATTGTAATAACATATTAGAAAATCGCCTAATTAAAATGCTCTTAAAATTTAGACGAATGGAATGCGGACAGTGGCTTAGAATTGACAAAAAGATAGCTGGAATGGAAAAAAAATAAAAAATAAAACAAATTTGTGGAAAAACCCAGCGTCATTGTATTCAAAAATGTCAATGGCCTTTGTAAAGGGATAGACCCTACCTGCCTGCTAAAACTGACCGCTTTCTAGCTTTAGTCTGCATTCAGCTTTTGACCTGAGAAGATGTATTTTTCAATTTGTGTTCCAACGAAATTCATGAGGTGACAAATTTTTTTTTTTTTTTTTTATGAAATTTTTTGTCAAAAAAATATCTAAATAATTGTTTCATAATAATTTTATAATTTTTTTTTTTTTTTAGATAAATTAATGTCTTTTGAAAGCGTTCACAGAAGTATGTTTGCTGAAATGAACAATCGCCTTGAGAAAATAGAAATGTCTTTTCTATCAACCGGAAGAATTATGGAAGAAAACAACGATTATAAAAATTTAATCAGTATTTTTCCAAATGTATGTTTATCTTTGTTTAAAAAAAGTCCTAGACCATTTTATGAATGTAGCAATATTATGTACCGGTATATTTTATTTATTTTATAATGTTATCTTTTTGTATAATTATTATTTATTAACAGTAATGAGCAGATGGCAGCCAGGAAAGAAATCAGACAAAAATCTAATCAATCTTTATCTAATTTTATTTCGATTACCGACGTTTCGGACGCAAATTGCGCACTTCCTCAGGTCAGCAAGAAACAATGAATCGTACACCCATGAATTGTGTTTTTATATTGTTAAAAAAAAAAAAAAAAAAACAAAATACGCCCATCTGTATTTTATTAACTGTCTATTGTCCTGAGGAAGGGCGCGATTTGTGTCCGAAATGTCGGCAATCGAAATAAAATTAGATAAAAATTGATTAAATTTTTGTCTGAATTCTTTCCTGGCTGCCATTCTACTCACATCTGCTAATAGTTCAGCCATCATCTCAATATTATTATTTATTAATTTTAAATCCTTATTCCTCAAATAAAAAAAAAAGTTGTTATACAAAATGTGTTTTTTCTTTTTCTTTTGTGCTTTGGAGTTTATGTTTCAAAGTTTTCCCATATAAAAACAATAATAAAAAAAAAAAATTAAAATAATTAAAACTATTTATAATTTAAGTTTTTACTGTGTTAATCCCTCTGCATGATAATGTCCTATGCCAAATGGAGTCTTAATTTTTTTAACATAACGCAAAAATAAGATGAAAATAAATAAGAATCTGCAGGACCAAATTTGGATGTAGAATATATTAAAAACATATTCCTGGGTCGCGCACGGGACCAAAAAGATTCGTCCTGGCAGTACGCACAAGAGTACTGTTCGGGTCGCAAGGGGCCATAGACAGGACCTAAACGGGACACCTTATGTACGCATGGAATGTAGGAAAAGCTCCATAAATGTACCTACATCGTAGGTCCTGCGACCCAAATTGTATCTGCATAAGACGAACGACAGGTCGCGGCGGGACATAGGATGTACATACATAAGACGAATGTGTGCTATCTGGGGAGTTTACTTCAAGTAAAAGAACATTTACATTTGAAGTCTAAAATATGCTTTTCGCGTAGGTCTAAATAAATTTAAACTGATGAAAACAAGATTTTTATTTACAATCAAAATAATATTAATATCGTTAGCACCACCGTTACTTATCATGAATAGGCCCTAATTATTTTTAACAAATTACTAAATTTTTAGGGAATAAGTTTTAATTTTCACTTTATATTAATAATAATAAAATTTGAAACAACACTGTTATAAAATTAAAGTTTTTTCTTATCCTCACAGGAATATATATTATAGACAAGTTTTTCGGGGGAGGGTAATTATTTCTTTGCCTGGTCTGATTGGTTGCACATCACACATCTTTTTCTTACTTTCGGTAATTTAAAGTTGCATTCTCTATTTGACAACATTTTTTGTGTCGAAATACTGTAGATTTGAATACACACGCCGGCAGACCATTTGGAGAGATCCTTTTTTTTTGGAATCAAGGACCCTCAAAAAGTGTATTTCTATCATTATCCTCGTCATCGAATTTTTGACACGATCGCAATATTACATCCCAGACAGCTTGGAATATTGCGGGGGGGAGGGGGTAATTGCTCCCTTTACTCCCTACCATTGTGTCCGCCCTTGATTATATTTATATATATTATTTATAAAATACATACGTTTTAAGTCGATATTCAGGAATTTTTTTCATGTATTAATATTGATCCAATTTTAATGAACTTTTTTTTGAATCATAGGTAAATTAATCTTCTTTCTGAAAATATTTTTGTTTTTCTTGTATTTCAGTTATTTATTTTTAAATAAATTTTTTTGTAAGTAAAAAAAAAAGCAATATAAATTTTTTTCAATTTCAAAAAAGTATATGGGATCCATGCGGATCCCTTACAAACTCAATTGATTCTGAAACTAGAATACATGTAGAACAAGATTGCATCGTAACTTTTGGCCCGAATTTGCCCGCCGAATTCTTATTAATTTTTTTAAATCGGCAGAAAAATAAGTGATTTCCGTCAAACCATATGAACTTCTCTCTGCTTTACAGATAATATTGAAACGTGACAAAGGGATGATGAACAAAATAAAATCAGGCTATATAAGAATGACCATACAATTTTATGGTGGGGCCTCAAATTTTGTAATCTTTTGAAAAAATAATCTATGAAAAGGAAATATCCAATATTTGAAAATTTCATTTTTCTTGTTCATATTCTTATTAATATTATTGAAATAACTATATTATTTTTGTATTCAAGTGGTAAAGCCCCCCTGGACCCCCTTACATGCCTTCGATGAGCAAATGCATCAAATTTATTCTTGCTCACTGTTTGGAAATTTTGCAATTGCTCGACTTCGGCGCAAAATTTTTAAATTTCCTTCACTGACTCCACTTCCTTTGTCTCTGGTCAATCAGCAAGAGAGAGTGGTAAACAGGAACATAAAACAGAAGTTAGTGGCTAGAGCTTTATATTATAGTAATGATATTTATTTTTTAGCAAATAATTTTTATTTAAGTATAATGACAGAGACATAGAAGCCGACTCCAAGGGGCCCAAGGGGCTCGAGCCCCCCTCCCCCCAAACCCCCCAATGTTGAGGGAAGAGAAAATAAGTCATCTTTGTAATCAGCAATCCATTAAAATGTATTTAAAGACGTATTGCTTATATAAGTTATATAAAAAAAAAATATATTTTTTGACCCTTTGTGTAAGGGGTAGTTTACCCCATCTATATATTTTGTAAAAATAAATGACATTTTTGTAACGAGTGACCTTTAAAATATATATAAAGACATATTGCTTGTAATTGAAAAAAAAAAATATTTTGTTGCTCCATTCAGTAAGGGGTAGTTTACCCCATGTATATATTTTGTAGAAATAAATGACATTTTCGTAACGATTGACCTTTAAAATGTATATAAAGACATATTGCTTGTAATTATCAAAGCAAAATTTTTTTTGACACCTTGAGTAAGGGGTAGTTCACCCCATGTGTGTTTTTTGTAAAAATAGATGACATCTTTGGAATCAGCATCCATTAAAATGTATATAAAGACGTATTGCTTGTAATTATCAAAAAAAAATTATTTTTTTGCTCCCTTCAGTAAGGGGTAGTTCACCCCAGGTATGTTTTTTGTAAAAATAAATGTCATTTTTGTAAAACGCATATTTTTTTTGATTTTTTGACATATGTTTTTCTTTATATTTCACACATCATAATTTTTTTTTCAACTTTGTCCAGGGGTAATTTCAACCCCTTTCGATAAAATATGAAAATATTGAAGGGTATAGAAGAACATATGATTCTGTATGTATAGTTTTAATTTTGTAAAAATCCGCCCAAAAAAAGATAATTATGGCCGTTTTTTTTCGATTTCAGCCCACTGTGCGCCGTCACTGTATTTATCCTTAATAATTACACTTTTATACGATTGTGAGGTATGTCTTTGTGGCTGGAAGTATTATAAGGAGTCAAAAAAAAAAATCCAAGACATGGGCAGCCAAAATTATTTCTTTTATATTGCTGTTCCAGGCTGACGTTTCGGCTTCTGGTCTAGGCCATCTTCAGAGCCGGAGGCGAGAATATATGAAAATTACAATTTCAGCGAAGAATGATTCTTTCGTTGTTCTATGAGCGCTCCTTTCATGCGAATGTGTGTCGCTGAAATTGTAATTTTCATATATTCTCGCCTCCGGCTCTGAAGATGGCCTAGACCAGTGGCCGAAACGTCAGCCTGGAACGGCAATAATAAAAGAAATAATTTTGGCTGCCTATGTCTTGGATTTTTTTTGACTCCTTTTATACGATTATTTATTTTATTACTTAAATTTAGATATGTCGTTTTACTTATTGATCTTCTGACAATTATATTATGCAAAATTTCTAAATAAATTCTTGCAACAAATTAAATACATTATCAGGGACTTGAAAACGTCCCAAGCGTAAATAAACTTATTTAATAAATATCTCACCTACCATTGTGTAATTTTTTTTAGTTGAAACTCGTAGAATACGTAATAATTTTATATACCTGCCCTAAAAAAGGAATAAATAGGAATAGGGGCCTTCACACTAACTCATAAGTTATAATAAATTCCTGCATATAAGCTTCTCCAAATTACCTCTCATTCCGTCTCTTATGAACTCAATATATCTAATTTCAAATACCTCACGCATTGTTTTATTCCGTTGTCAAAGAGAAATTTACTGACATTTAATTAACATATAAACATTGCTTATTGTCTTCATATTTTAAAAATATTCTATATTCTGGATAGACTACATAGCTTACCAAAAATGAGTTAATCGAGTTATGACATTTATTTATAAACTCATATATTTTTGTTTACTTAATATCTGACGCCTTCATATTTATTTAATAGGTTTTATCGCTGAGGACGGGAACAAATAATCTTATATTTTTATATTATATTTTTAATATATGATCCTATGATATTCAATATTTATTAACGAAAATTCGTAATCTATCTAAACTGGGGTGCTCAGTGCAAAAGGGTAGATCCGAAATTCAACTTCTGGCGCTACCTACTTTTTAGTAAATATTGACTATATAAATCAATGAAGTCAGTCAGGCTGTTTAATTATGCAAAAGGATGATGACCAGGAGTAGCCAAAATATTAAGCCTCCGATTTTAAACAATTACCGAGAAGTATCGTCGTATTCTCCCATCATCAGTTCTTCAAAATAGCATACCGGTAGGTCTTGGAGTCAAGGGCGGATACATGGGGGGGGGGATAATTACCCCCCGCCCCCCGAGATTTGAGAAAAATATTTTTTTTTTTGGAAAAAATTGTATTTTTAATATTTTAAAAAACTAATACTTAAAAATTTGATTTGTATATATGAACCCTGTTATGCAATGGTGTGTCAAAGACCAAACACCGAGTTTTGAGAAAATCAACATTAAACTTTTTCTGATTTAAATTGTTTTTATTAGTTTATATATCAATTTTTTTGTCAATTGTACAAGTAAATACTGTAATTATGGCAGATATTCATAAATTATCTCTAAAAATACGACTAATTTAGAGAAAAACAATAAAATATAAAAAATTATTTTTGCAAAATTCTCTAAGTCCAATATTATATTTGTAAAAATGCTTCTAAGTCTCTTGATAATAAATAAAATATTATAATTTCAGGTTATAATTCAAAAATTGAAACGAAGATATTATTAAAGTTCTTTTATGGTTATATTAAATACTAGTAGCATAGAAACTTTTTATCAAAATTACATTAATAAATTTTAAATAGTATTAATGTTTTAAAATTAAATACAAAGTGATAACAAAATTTTCTCATCAATTAATTCCTGAATGGAAGTGAACATGGCAACAGTAAATATGAAATTGACTTAATATTATTTATTTTGTTGTCTTCGAAATCGCACTGATCCTCATCTTCATTGTCAGGAATAATATCAAAAAATTAAATTTTGACATCTACGAATTCATTTCTCATTTTTCAAAAAAAAAGGATTTTGGTTTATTTAAGGTAAACAATATATAATATAGGTTAAATAAGTCTTTATTGGTTGTTAACATCATAAAAAACAACTTGTTAGAAACATAAATCATTATTGCAAAATGAAAATCCTGCATTGAAATATTGTAAAAATAATTTTATGCTTTTACATTAAATATATCAATAAATTTTTTTAGGACATATTTCATAAAAAATACTATTAATTATATAGCATTTGAAACAATATTCCGTGCTCAACTCAATTTTGAATTGTTTGGTCTTTGACACACCATTGCATAACAGGGTCCATATATTCTGCTAAACAACTACAGAATGCACCTTTAAATTACCGTTAATAAGAAAAAATTGTGTGCTGTGCTACCAATCACACTAGATTACCCCCCCACCCTCTCCCCCGGGAAACTCCTCTGGATCCGCCACTGTCTGGAGATGATCAAAAGGGTAGAATACATGCATTATGTATCACATGAGCGATTCTGAAATTAAAGGGAATTTGAGAGGGTAAAAATAAATAAAAATAAAAAACAGATTACAAAATTGAAATTTTACTATTTGAATTTTATTAATTAGTGAAACTAATAGGTTTACTATATCAAACAAAGGTCAAGGAAAAATATTTTTTATAAAAAAATTTTGCCTGACATGGAGGTTACATTCGCAGCCATGAAGTTTACAAGTGGCACTTAAATGATGATATGGAATTAAAAAAATAAATCAAAAAAATTGTTAACTTAAAATTCCATCAGTCGCACATAAGTTATAAGAGAATACAGATGAATAGCTATCTTAATATGCCTATTAAATACAATAAAGGTCTATTTTTTAAAGTTTAGCTCATACAATTTTATATTTTGCTAAATTTTCAGAAAACATATTGAACCAATACCGAATAATGGTCCATAGGGAAAAATCATTTAAGTAATAAGTTCTGAGAAATATTTCAAATACATTATTTATTAGGAAATAATAAAAATTAGTTTGATAATCAGAAAAATGATATTTTTTAAGTCAATGGCAAGAAAATCAATTGATTAACGAATTTCCTAAAAAGTGAAAGTGATTTAGAATTAAGGGATTCAAAATTTGTTATTTGGCGTGTAGTTAAATAAAATATTTATGTTCTCCTTTGTACCGTGAGGCGCAAATGGCCCTGGTAGCTGAAGGGCCCTTCAATCTCTGAATAAATAAAAAAAAAATTTCACGTCTCAGCATAGCTGAAAACTCAGATTTCAGTGCCTAATTTTCAAAAGTTTTCCATATCCCCCTGACTACGCGGTCGTCTGTCTGTCCGGCCTCAATAAATTATGGCAACCCTATGTTTAGGGAATTTTGACAAATTTTTAAATAACTTTTTTATTTAAATAAATATTATTGCCCGTGACCCGTGGCTCAGAGAGAAGACGGTCGCTTCCCGTCCTAAGCGAGAAAAATATATTTCATTTGGTTTCACTACAAATCATTTGAAATAAATAGAGATGGGGTCTAAATGGTCTTAGATGCCGAAAAAGACTTTAAAAATAAATAAATAAATAAATATTATAAACTATTGTACCAACACCTAGAAATGATCCATAGAGAAAAGATCACCTAATTATAAATTCTAGGAAATATTAAAATAATTTATTTAAAAAAGAAAATGATAAGAGTGAATTGATAATCAGAAAAATCTGGTGTGACTGGCGCACAGCACACAACTTTCTCTTACCCTTCGATAAGAGAAAGTTGTGCACCGTGCTGGTCACACCAGATTTTTTGTGTCGAGATATATTTAGTTTCCCATAGCACATTAGTTTCAAACTTGCATTTTAAATGTTGACTGCTTGAAATAAACTATGGTTATTTTTCAAAATTTTAATCTCATATTTGGACATTTTATACACAATATAGATTCGTAAAAAATCTGGTGTGACTGGCGCACAGCACACAACTTTCTCTTACCCTTCGGTAAGAGAAAGTTGTGCACCGTGCTGGTCACACCAGATTTTTTGTGTCGAGATATATTTAGTTTCCGATAGCACCTTAGTTTCAAACTTGCATTTTAAATGTTGACTGCTTCAAATAAACTATGGTTATTTTTCAAAATTTTAATCTCATATTTGGACATTTTATACACAATATAGAATCGTAAATAAATACAAAATTTCATAAGAATTGGAAAAAAAAATTTTAAATGCCTAAAAAGTTCTAAAGGGGACCCCCTTTTGAATCGAAATTAACATACAAATCCCTATAGGAAATTAATATTGGTCAAATGCGAAGATTAGGTGGAAAGGGAATTTAAAAAGAGTAGAGAGAGACGATAATGTTTGCAAGTGAGAGAGAGACATATATGTTTTCTTTGAAACAATTAAAGACACAAATAAATTTAAAAAAAATAGGAATTTAAATAATAATTGATTTTTAATCTAATATCAATTCCTTCATGCTAAAAATCTGTCCACACATACAGACACACACACACACACACACACACACACACACACACACACACACACACACCCACATACACACACACAGACCAATTTGCGGGACCCACTTTTTTGGACTCAGGGGACCTCAAAACATGTATATCCATCAAAATCTCGACATCGAATTTTTGACATGATCGCAATACTTTCTCTCTCTATATATTTCATATATAGGGTACGAGAAAGTAAAAAAAATATTAAATGTGTAAAAAGTTCCAAAGGGGACCCTTTTGAATCGAAATTAACATACAAATCCCTATAGGAAATTAACACTAGGCCTATGAGAGAAGGCGGAGAGACAGACGATAATGTTTGCAAGTGAGAGAGAGAGCGAGAAACAATTAAAGACAGAAATAAAATAAAAATAAATGGGAATTTAAATAATAATTGATTTTTAATCTAATAAAAAGAAAAAGATTTAAATTCCGTTACCATGGCAACCATTTCTATCTTTCCTATGAAGAACAAGAGTAAAGTGGTCTTCAGAAGATTTCAACGGCAAAATGAGAATATACATTTTAAAGAGCATCTAAAAAATAGTTGATTTATGAATTTAAAAAAAAAATCCTTGGAGGGAATTTTGAGAAAATCGAAAAAAACTGAAAAAGTACATCAGTAAAGTACTAGTACTTTTTGGCCGATTTTGTTCAAAAGCTTATTTTGAGATTCTTCAAAGGTACCTAAATGAAATATAAAATTTCAATCCGGTAGCTCAATTCCTTCATGCTAAAAATCTGTCCACACACACACACACACACACACACACACACACACACACACACACACACACACACACACACACACGCGCGCACGCACGCACGCACGCACGCACACACACACACACACACACACACACACACACGCATTTTAAATGTTGACTGCTTCAAATAAACTATGGTTATTTTTCAAAATTTTAATCTCATATTTGGACATTTTATACACAATATAGAATCGTAAATAAATACAAAATTTCATAAGAATTGGAAAAAAAATTTTAAATGCCTAAAAAGTTCTAAAGGGGACCCCCTTTTGAATCGAAATTAACATACAAATCCCTATAGGAAATTAATATTGGTCAAATGCGAAGATTAGGTGGAAAGGGAATTTAAAAAGAGTAGAGAGAGACGATAATGTTTGCAAGTGAGAGAGAGACATATATGTTTTCTTTGAAACAATTAAAGACACAAATAAATTAAAAAAAAATAGGAATTTAAATAATAATTGATTTTTAATCTAATATCAATTCCTTCATGCTAAAAATCTGTCCACACATACAGACACACACACACACACACACACACACACACACACACACACACACACAATACACACACACAGACCAATTTGCGGGACCCACTTTTTTGGACTCAGGGGACCTCAAAACATGTATATCCATCAAAATCTCGACATCGAATTTTTGACATGATCGCAATACTTTCTCTCTCTATATATTTCATATATAGGGTACGAGAAAGTAAAAAAAATATTAAATGTGTAAAAAGTTCCAAAGGGGACCCTTTTGAATCGAAATTAACATACAAATCCCTATAGGAAATTAACACTAGGCCTATGAGAGAAGGCGGAGAGACAGACGATAATGTTTGCAAGTGAGAGAGAGAGCGAGAAACAATTAAAGACAGAAATAAAATAAAAATAAATGGGAATTTAAATAATAATTGATTTTTAATCTAATAAAAAGAAAAAAGATTTAAATTCCGTTACCATGGCAACCATTTCTATCTTTCCTATGAAGAACAAGAGTAAAGTGGTCTTCAGAAGATTTCAACGGCAAAATGAGAATATACATTTTAAAGAGCATCTAAAAAATAGTTGATTTATGAATTTAAAAAAAAATCCTTGGAGGGAATTTTGAGAAAATCGAAAAAAAATGAAAAAGTACATCAGTAAAGTACTAGTACTTTTTGGCCGATTTTGTTCAAAAGCTTATTTTGAGATTCTTCAAAGGTACCTAAATGAAATATAAAATTTCAATCCGGTAGCTCAATTCCTTCATGCTAAAAATCTGTCCACACACACACACACGCACACACACACACACACACACACCCCCCACACACCCCAGACCAATTTGCGGGACCCATTTTTTTGGACTCAGGGGACCTCAAAACATGTATATCCATCAAAATCTCGACATCGAATTTTTGACATGATCGCAATACTTTCTCTCTATATATATTTCATATATAGGGTACGAGAAAGTAAAAATGATATTTTTTAATCAAATTGGCAAGAAAATCAAAGTTTGTAACGTGAGTTTTATTCGCTCCGGTAGGTGTCGCCACCTCATGGGTACCTGGCGTAGTTAGGCTGTGGAGAGGGGGGAAGGAGAGGTCGAGATGCTCACGCACAGAGTTGGAAAAGAAAAAAATTTTAGGGGAAGACACCAAGGAGGCACACAAAAAATTTGCTTTTCTTGAAAGTGGTTGACGTCTCGGATTTGCAAATACACTAATGATAATAAAATTAATATATAAATTAATATCAGTTTATGATTATTGGGTCGTCAACCATTATGATTTCAATTGTGATAGTTCGATTTTGATCTCGTTTACTCCGAGTTATGTATCTCATCTGCTGTATGTATAGTGTCTCCATTGAGTACCGGTGAGTTCCTTCTATCTTGTTGATTAAACGTTGTTGTAGATATTTTGTTATTATACGCAAAAATTCTATCAATAAAAATAAAAACCTTTAAATATTTAAATAAAATAGTGAATATCTTTTTAGTTTCTTGTAACGCCCTTAATTTGGCTTATCGACGGCGCCCGAGTTCGAGAGAGATTGGATGTTGGATATGTCCGGTCCCGTCTTTGATTTTGATCGGCTCCATATCAATTTTCTCGGAATTGAAATTGAAAATTTATATACTTATCTATTACTACTTTCTCTTTAATCGTTTTGAAAATAGACAATTTATTAATATATATTTTCCCATTTAGAAAAAAAAAAAATTTATTTAAACGAAAGAAAAAAAAAATTTTCATATGTAAATTAAATAGACCGAATATCGATACGTCGAATTGAACTCTTCATATGTTTAGTTGCTATTATATTTATAACTAATTATACTTACGTATATGCTAATGTTAATAATCTAAGTTGTTGATGTACATTATAATATTTATTTAATCACAAAAAAAAAAAAACACAAAAAAAATTTAAAATTTGTATATTTATTTGTTATATCATTGAACGCGTTCAAATTTCATTCTGCATGTAATAAATTTAAATAAAATAGAAAAGATTTTGTTTCTTTTGTTCTCAAAAATAAATAATATAGTTGTATAATTGATCATAATTTGTTTTATTGTTGAGGGAAAATATATATGTTGCTCGCTACAGATGGACGTGTACCTGGCTCGACCCGTCACGTCACAAGTTTAAACTAATTTCCTAAAAAGTGAGAGTGAGTTAGTATTAAGGATATCAAAATTTGTTATTTGGCATAAATTTTCGAGTGATATGAGCAAGTTAATAATTAACAAGTCAAAAGTGCAGAGATATTAAAAAATTGGTTGCTACTAGAAGTCAGGGCAGAAGGACAAATGACGAGGCTGACGTCAGGCGGTGTGGAAATTTTACTATAAAATGCAAGGGACGGAAGACTCGAGAGCTCCATCTATACCAAGCGCTCAACATTTTAACACAATAATTAAACCAAATATAATAATTAAAACAAAATAAAACAAATAATATTTAAAAGAAACGAAGAAAAGAAGAAAAATACAATTACAAAAATTAAACAATTAAAAACACATCAATCAAATCAACAACGAAAGAATCTGCGAGTTGACTTCCTACACCGAGTCTGACATCCTGATGATCGACATTTCGGTCTACAAGGAAGCTGCCTTCGTCGAGCCAAACTACAACATCGCCGCCGAAGACAACGATCCCGAAACTCAACAAATCATCAAACATCTCTATACAGATAAGCTCAACTCACTCGATTTTCTTGCCAAATAATAATATTAAAAATAATTTAAATGAACAATAAACTTTTAAAGAAATAATAATAAAATTTAACTTTAAAATAAAAAAAACTATAATTTAAACGAACCTAGAAATAATAATTTAAATAATTTATATAAAATAATTTCTACGACATTTCGGTAGAAAAAAGGGAATTCTTCAGGCCAAGTGTTCAATAATAATTAATCATAATACACGGTTTGAGGAATTCCATAAATTCGATTAATCTTATTTTTGTAAATATTCCAAATTAAACCCGAGGTCATTGAGATTACTATCTAAAGAAAAGCAAAATGATTTATAATGATTTAAATGAAATTTAAATAATAGAATTAATAAAAAGACACACATATTATTTTATAAAACAAATTGAAAGTTAATCTTGATCGCTACTTTTTCCATAAATAAACTTGGTCTTTATTAATAAAAATGTATACTTTTATTTTAATTATCAAAACCCAGAGTGCAACAAATTATATTTCAGATAATAGTCAGTAATTAATACTATTACACAGGCAACAGGGATTAGGGCCTTAACAATATTATCCTAATCCTATTCAGAGAAAAATAATCTTTAAATAACTTTTCTCTAAAATTAATTTTTTAAATAAACATCAAATCATTTTATAATAGGGAAAAGTCTGTATCAGATCACTATGTATAACTTTTTCAAAAACTGTGTCAAAAACTGAGTAAAATATTTTTATAATTCAAAACAAGTTTTATTTTTAATCATATTAAATATTTTTTCTCATTGGAAGGAGAATTATTTTCGATAATTTGGAAAGGCCCTAGGGGTATAAGAATGGTGAAAATGCCCTTGGAACATATTTCAATGATACATAGGGGATTTGTAGGTACTAATAAAATAATAAGATGCTGAAAGTTTCAGATCGCTATCTCAAATGGTTTTTGAGAAAAACCAAAATATGTAAAAATCAGAAAAACATTTTTATCTCAGGAACGGCTGAATCGATTGATTTGAATTTTTGATATGTTTTGGGGGCTGATGGTACCTTCTAGGGAAAAAATCAAGACCTATATCGGATCATGACATCCTTGAAAAAAATGGCGTTTTTGTTTAATTTTAATTTTTAACCATGATACATTGGTTTTTATTTTTATTATTCATTAATCAAAAACTGTTTTTATCTTATTTTTAACTTTTGATTTAGGCAAAAAATGTTGATGTTATGAATATAAACTGGTTATTTTGAATAAAATGAAAATATATATGTAAGCTTAAGCAATAAAAAACAAGATTAAAGCACAAAACATATAAAGTCAATATTTGAGTAATAAATGGTTTTTATTTTTTTCTACTATGGCGTACCTTTTTTTATGAATTTATGAACTTATGAACTTACAGGAAATTGAATGAGGATTTCAAAAAAATTTGTTTCATTTTTGTGCCAAAATTGTATCCTGGTTAAAAATTAAAATTAAACAAAAAACACCATTTTTTTCAAGGATGTCATGATCCGATATAGGTCTTGATTTTTTCCCTAGAAGGTACCATCAGCCCTCAAAACATATCAAAAATTCAAATCAATCGATTCAGCCGTTCCTGAGAAAAAAATGTTTTTCTGATTTTTACATATTTTGGTTTTTCTCAAAAACCATTTGAGATAGCGATCTGAAACTTTCAGCATCTTATTATTTTATTAGTACCTACAAATCCCCTATGTATCATTGAAATATGTTCCAAGGGCATTTTCACCATTCTTATACCCCTAGGGCCTTTCATTAACCCCAGTCAAATTTTAAAAATACAAAACTTTAAAAAATTTAAAAAAAATCTGTTTCTTCAAAAAAATTTCTTCCCTTATTAATGTGTGTTAGTACTAATTAGATACCACTCCGACATTCTCCGAAGATCTCCCCCCCAAACATTGTGTACCATGGGAGTTAATTTAATTAGTAAGTAGCCTGTTATAATGGCAGCGTAACAATTTCCTATGCCTACACAATCTCTTTGAAAGTTAATCGCCCTACCCCCATATAACTTAATGTAGCATTTTTCGGCCGAAACGTTTTGCCTAAAAGGAGTTTAATTTAATAGAGGCTCCCTGCCTGACTGCTTTCCTCTTCAATCCTTTATTGAATTCTACACAGCCACTTTCTACATTAATTTTTTTTTGTAGTGCAGAAACCCTCTTCATTTTTATTCTTATAGTAAAATATACGACATCTCATCATTTTATTTAAAAAAGAAGTAGGCTATATATATTTGCTATTTTTATTTTGATTCAACTTCTTTTAACAATTAAATGATGAGGTGTGTGATTTTACAATATGTTAAAGGATAGGGCCACTAGTATCAGAAGTAGCCATATTTGTTTTCAATTTGCATGTATATAGGCCTATGTTGAATTTTTAGCCAAGGTCTCTGTTAAATTAGTCCGAGCCAAAAGTTCTATGTAAGATATACCAAAGAGGTGATATTAGAAACATAATGCCGGGTTGCAAGAACTTGTTTAACGGTTCGTTAAACGCTATTGGTGGTTTAAACCTTCCGCTAAATAATTTTGGGTTGCAAGAATGTATTTAAATGTGATTGGTTCGTAAAAGCTGTATTTAAACAAAGGTTGAAAATCGGAGCTTTAAACTATAAAGTATCCACTAACCTGATTTGTTTCATTTGAATAAAAAAGAATTTGGTGACTATATTATCAACGCAGAGAGGTAAGATAGAAATACATTAATTTAATTGAGTTTTCTTTAGTTCCTGAAACGTATTAAGCGATATTATTAATTATTATAGATATTCATCTGACAAAGAGAAAAAGTGAGGTTATAGTATATTCCAAGTTTAACATCTGACAGTCAGAGCAACCAACGTATTTATTATTTTTATTTTACGATATTTAAATATTTAAACATTTTTTGTTTTGTAACCTAACATTAACAATTAAAATTTAAAGAATACAAATATAATTACTAGTTTTATTTCTTTTATAATTTTGGTACTATTATAAATTATACAATTTGACAATGCGCCCTTGCGGTCAAATGGCCAACTACATAGAAAGCTGTCATTTTCGGTGGCCCAATCGTTTTGCATCTATCTATATATCTTAACAGTAGGGAATAGTTAACGGTTCCTTTAAAGTTGCTTTAGCAACAAACAGCCTATAATTTTAAAGCCCAAAGCGATGTTTACTAACAGACTTTTAAATATTTACAGAACTGTTTTCTTGCAACCCGGCATAAGCCTGGCACCAGCATCCTAACTTCATGTATAAAAATAACAGAACCATTCTTCATTCTCTTTTCTTTTTTTTTTTATATTATTCATTTTATGTCAGTCAGGATTATATTTCTAGGATATATGGCAAGGTGTTGAAGATGATTATTTGAGTATGTTCTAACCTTTAAATCTTCTAACAACTTGGGAGATTTGGAGCGAATTTAGACATCATAAAACCACCTTCATTCAATAATTACTTAAGCTCTGTCATAATTTTAGTAGCTTCTTGCTTGGAAGAAAAACTAAGATATCATCAACATAAATGTTTTTATCCATAACTTCCCTAGTTAATTTTCAATATTTAGCCCCTTCAAGTTGAATCAATTTAATTGTATGGAAAAGGGGGCCATCTGGTGTAGTGAGCCAGGGTGTCGGCTTCTACAAAGAAGATCCCTGTTCAATTCCTTGGCGTGCTGGATTTTTCATTAAATAAAAAAAATATTTATTTAATGCAAACAAATCTTCAAGCAAGCTCTGGATTGGAATATAGGATCCCACCACAATAGCCCCCAGGCAAATCTACGAGGAGAGGGAGCTGTTGTGACATCCTGTCCTCTGGAAGGGACGTAAAGAAGGTTCCCTCTCAGTGATGCATTCTTCGAAAGGAGTAAGCTACACGCCCGTGCTGAGGGACTCCCTCCTCAAACTAGGACATCCTGCCTAGCATAGAAGAGGTTGGATAAAAGGATCCGGGTTGAACCAGAAATAAGGATTAGCTCACTAGCTAAACACAAACGCAGAAGGTGGAGTTAGAGACAGGAAATGATGTAACTTCACGGGGTGCCGGTAGATGGCTACGGCCAGAGGCCGGTTGGGTTTGAGGTGTGTGTCTTCGTACACGAAAGCACCTCGGGCAAATAAATGGGGATCCCGATAGGAATTTCAAAATAAATAAATAAATAATTGTATGGAAAGCCATAAAAAGGGACGAAACACAGCCAAATATTACATAAGTCAGAGTATATACTTTTAGAGGTTCATTATCATTCATTGGCCAAAAAAGTTTAAAAAATAATCTTGACTTATCATCTAATTCGATGGATCTATAAAATTTGGATAAAATCTAAGTAATTGCTATTGGATTTAACCTAAACATGGGCGTAACTAGGGGAGTCCCGGCCCCCCAGAAAACTCGTGCCCCCCCACCCCCAGAAAGATCCCGGCCTCAAGAAAAATTGAAACAATATGGGGCCATTCAGGTCCACCGGGGCCCATGGCTCCCCCAGCCAAATTCCCTAGTTACGCCCATGCCCATCAGTCACTTTTAATTTTAAAAATAACAAATTTCAAAAAAAAAAATATTAATATAAAATTAAAAATAAATATCTTTACTATAATATAAAGCACTGGCCACTGACTTCCGTTTTATATACCTGTTTACGACGAAGTGGAGTCAGTAAAGGAAATTTTAAACTTCAAGTCAGAGAGGGAAATTTAAAACCCTAAAATTTTGCACCGAAGGCGACCAAGTGCAAAATTTCCAAACGGTGAGCAAGAATAAACTTGGGCCGAAGGCGAGCAAGTGGGTCCAGGGGAGCTTTGCCGCTTCTATACAAATATAATATAGTCATTTCAATAATGTTAATAAGAATATGAACAAGAAAAGATGAAATTTTCAAAAATTGGATATTCCCTTTTCATAGATTATTTTTTCAAAAGATTACAAAATTTGAGCCCCCAACCATAAAATTTTGGGTCATTCTAATCATAGCCTGATTTTATTTTGCCCGTCAGCCCTTTGTCACGTTTCAATATTATCTGTAAAGCAGAGAGAAGTTCATATGGTTTGACGGAAATCATTGGTTTTTCTGCCGATTTAATTATAAAAAAATTAATAAAAATTCGGGCAAAAAGTTCCGATGCAATCATGTTCTACATGTATTCTAGTTTCAGAATCAATTGAGTTTGTTAGGGATCCGCATGGATCCCATATACTTTTTTGAAATTGAAAAAAATTTATATTGCTTTTTTTTTTACTTACAAAAAAAATTTATTTAAAAATAAATAACTTAAATACAAGAAAAACAAAAATATATTCAGAAAGATGATTAATTAATAATAATTAAATGGATCAATATTAATATATGAAAAAAATTTCTGAATATCGACTTAAAACGCAAAGAAAAGTTAGTAAGTTTTCTTGCCCACTTTGGCGCTCTATAACTCTGGTTTGGGTTGGGTAAAAAAAAATGAATTATTGTCCTGAGGTCCACATATAGTCTATTATTGGTGTGCAAAACGTTGTTTTTATATTTTGAAGTTCATTTTTTCGAATTTTGGCCGCTTTTTTCCTATTTCAGCCCACTGTGCGACGTCGTATTTTTGGATGTCTAGTCGTGATCTAAATTATATTTGATCATGTCGCCGACTGGAGGCGCGACAAATGATTATTTCAAAATATTTTCTTGATAATTCAAAAAAATTTAAATTTAGGCTATGTATAGCTCGTAAAAAATTGAAATTGGCTATTTGAACTTAAAATAGGCACTAAAAAAGGCATTTATAGATGAAATAGGCACTAAAACCCAAAATCGGCCAAAATAGGCATTATAGGCACTAACAAATGCCTCTTCTTTTATTCACAATTTCATGAAACGTATACATATTATATTGGCCTAAATTTTAGGCCATAAATTAAAAAAAAGGCAAATAGGGCAAAATTCGAGCCCTAATTATTATATATAGAAAGTATTAGATCCATGTGAAAAATTCGATGTCGAGAATTTGTTTATTTATTTATTTATTTATTTATGTCCAGTTGTTAGGGCATGTTCTATTTTTTACTTATTTATATATGCAAATCAAATAAGAAATATTGTTTTATGTTTTTGTTCGCTTGTTTTTTAACACTTCTGGTCAAAGGGGCTATGTTTGGTCGAAAAGGGCATATTTTCGCTTGTCGAACGCAATGAAAAATGTCAATTATGTAGATGAAACCGTCAGAATGAGCAACCTGGCACTTCTTAACTCAAATCTAGCACCCTTCCCCTATAGCCTAGCCCCTGTGCAGCAATTTTTCCTCAGCAGCCACCCTCCTCTCCTGGTCCCGAATATCGATTATATTGAAACGACAGTCCGGGCGAAGAATCGAGTTCCCTAATTTTTTGTCGACCACCAAGAGAAAGGGGAGGAAGGTGAAAGAAACATTTTAACACATCATTTTTATTATCTTCAAATCGTTTCATAATTTTTAATTCATAGAACTCAAAAGGAAACAGTGAAAAACAGAAAATATTAATCGGCACAGAGAAAAAGAAAACATTCATATAATAATTAAAAAAAGTATCTACATTTATGTTCGTCCATCTGCCTATCACACTCTGTTTAATCAACTTCATGGTTGAATTTCAAAATGAAGTTGTCAATGAAATAATCACAAGTAGGCTTTGTCACTCACTGTACAAGTGAAATTTCTCATATGATTGGCGTTATTATGAATTGTAATAGCCAAATCAGTTTTATTACTTTCTCTTACCCTATAAATAAGATATAGAGAGAAAAAGTATTGCGATCATGTCAAAAATTTGATGTCGAGATTTTGATGGATATACATGTTTTGAGGTCCCCTGAGATCAAAAAATGGTTCCCGCAAATAGAACTGCGCGCGCGCGCGCGCGTGTGTGTGTGTGTGTGTGTGTGTGGATGAGCATGAAGGAAATGAAATTTTATTTTTAAGTTAGGCACCCCCCTAAGTCGTGAAAATAGGCTTTTAGACAAAATCGATCAAAATGTACTAGCACCTTACTGATGTTCTTTTTCAGTTTTTATCGATTTTCTCAAAATTTTCTCCAACGATTTTAATTAAAATCCAATAATCAATTATTTTTTACATACTCTTTAAAATGCCTATTCTCTTTCTGCCCTTGAAAACTTTTGAAGCACGCTTTACTCTTGTACTTAAGAGAAAAGGTAGGTGAAATAGTTGGTAACGGAGTTTAAAATGTTTTCCCATTTTGTTTAAAATTTAAAAATTAACTATTTTAAATGCTTTTATTTAACTTACTCTTTCAAGGTCACCTACTTTTAGTTTTTGTTTAAGACACTTCTCGATGAATTAGAGATGTGAAAGTTAATATTTAAGGATCATTTTTGATTATAACAAATGTATATACATTTTTATCCAAAATAATGTGGTACTTTATTTGAAACCTTAAGCGAATTAATCTATTTTCAAGACTTCCCGATGAGCTAGAGGTGTGAAATTTGATATTTAAGAATCATTTTTGGTGTCAACATTGGATGCAAGTTTTTATCGAAATAGGCCAAACTAATGTGGTACTTTATTTCAAACCTTTGGCGAATTATAAAAATAAAATAAATAAAACCGAAGGTTATGAGAAAGTTGTGTGCTGTGCGATCAGTCACACCAGGTTTTTTTATTTATAATTATTATTAAAAAGGATTTTAATTTAAATCGCATGTTTTTTTTTCAATGCAATTGGCGGTTTTGCCAGCAGATGTTTGTCACCGAATTAAATAGTTTGTTAATTTTCTAATTTAAATAGAGCTCTCAGTTAAGCAGAAATGATTTATCCATTGTTTTAGACGTATTTAAAGCTAATCAAAACATGGCGTGCAACTAAATAGAGGAGATAAAATCGCGAAATGAAGCTGAAACAGAAGCCCCAGTATTAAATGATCTGAACTCTAATTTGATTAAAAAGTGATCAATAAAAAGGATATATTCAAATATTGATAATATTCTTGTTTAAAAATTTTAAAATTAGTAGAATTAGTGATGTGAATGTTTTGTTTCTTGTTTTTGTTTAAATATGGGTTGGAAAAGAATATTATGTTAAAAAATAAGTAATTTTTACTTTTTTTATAACTGAGTTGGAAAATGTTAAGCATGTTATGGAGAAAATCATTTTTTTTTTTTTTGGAATAACTTTAAAAGAGATTTCGACTCAACTAATCTTATTTTATTCATTGATGTGTAATAGCAATTTTTTTGAAAATTCTCAAGATAAGGCTCGCAAATGAGCAACTGAGGGATGGGTTTTGAGAGGACATGAGTCGCATATGTCTCTCTGTTAGGAATTCAAGGAAATATTCGTAAATCGCTGAGTGAGCAAATCGAGCCATTTTACATCAAAGATTTTTATTAAATGGAATTATCGATTCCGCCATTTAAATCGTATAAAAAGATTCTATTTAAATAAGAAAACTTAAATCAATCAATAATGATTTTCTTTTTTTCATAAACTTTTCAAATTGTATTATTAACTCATTCGGAAGATTTTAATTTTATTAAATAATAAATAAATGTTTTGTTAGCTAGAATGTGTTTATTGAAAAAGATATCACTTTAAATAATCTTCTGTTAAATTAAGTAGAAATTTTTTTTTTATATAAATCCATATAGATAGATTCTTTATTTATGCTCTGAGGCCACGGCCTCCTGGAGCATCTGAAAATAACATGTATAAAATAATTACAAGTCAACTGACTCAGCTGAACAGCAAACGACTTATGGGAATAAGTGACGGTTCGATGCTTCGGCATCTGCAAATCCAGCGGACTCAACCTGAGAGCTTTATAGATCTGCGAATTCCTGAATCTCAGGTCCCCGAATAAATAAGAGGGCCTTTCATTCCTTAAGAGACCAAACACATAACACCCTAGAATATATCTACGCTTACTTTTCAGTTTGAGCCAACCCAAACTGTTGTAATAGGGCGTTATGTGCTGGTCGATTGGGATCCCAAAAACAAAACGAATACAGGAATTCAAGGCCCTCTCCAAAACAAGGCCCCTCTCCCCAGATAGGTCGTTATAAACTAAGCATCAGTAATCGAGGTGTGGCACGACGAGCGAGTTGACCATCATCTGTCTTATTCTGGTGGGTAAACAATCTTTGACTTTCTTAAACTGATGCAAATTTTTATAGATTTTTCTGGAAACCTCAGAGACGTGTTCTCTCCAACTCAACGTGGAATCAAACACGACCCCGAGGTTTCTTACTGATGTAGAGTAAACCAAGGCTCTATTACCAATTTTGACTGGAGGGATTTTCTCCAGTCTGTTAATGTAGGCATTGCTGCCGATGATGATAGCCTTGGTTTTTTCAATGTTTAATTTCAGAGCGGGCGCTGGAGGTAGTTGAGTATGCAAAATGTGAGGACCGAATTCTGTCAATGGATTTGGGCTAAGAATAGCTCCCAGAATAAGGATACGGATCTTGCCGGACCAATTTTTGGTCCAATTTTTTTTTTACCCCCACTCCTCTTATTTCCTTAGGAAATCAATGGAATACGTGCTAAGATAATGTGAAGACCTGCACTTATGGTCAAATTCTTATACTTAAGACCTCAAACAATGAAAAAACTCTCTTGTCAGCAACTGAGGTGATCCTCTACAGTCCCCTGAGAAGTACTATCTTGCCGCCAGCTTCGGTGGTCCTCTCTAACCCCTTCGCCTCCTTTCTCTTCCTTTATTATAAATTTAAATGTACTGCCTAAAAATCATGCAGAATTGTGGGGACCGGCAATTATGTTCATAATCCACTACCTGGAACCCCAAATCAATGAAAAATACTATCTTGCGGCCAGCTTCGGTGGTCCCCTCTAGCCCCTTCACCTCCTTTCTCTCTCTTTGTTAAAAAAAATATAAATATTTTTTCATTTTTATAAATTTTATATCTTTAATTCTAATATATCGGTGGAAACTAAATATATCTCAACACAAAAAAATCTGGTGTGGCAAGGACAGCAACTTTTTCTTACTAAAGGTAAGAGAAAGTTGTGTCAAGTCACACCAGATGTTTATTATATATCATTGAAATTTTATTTTGGAAGGCGCAAATTATTGTTATTATTTTTATAGATTTAATCATGGTAGTGAGACGAGAATCTTTAAAAAAAAAGTATTTTTCAAATTTCCATTTTTAATCTCAACATCCAGCCCAAACAATCAACAATTAAATATTTATTAATTCATATATCCGAAAAAATAAGGGTGTGCCGCCGGGAGTCGAACCACGGATCCTCCGATTTGTACTCAGAGTGCCCTACCACTGGACCACAGCACATGTACAGTGGTAGGGTACTCTGAGTACAAATCGGAGGATCCGTAGTTCGACTCCCGGCGCACACCCTTATTTTTTCCGCGCACACCCTTATTTTTTCGGATATATGAATTAATAAATATTTGATTGTATAAAATTCGCGGCTCATATACGCGATATATATAATATCTTAAATATTATATATAATTTCTTATTTATTAATCAACAATTTATAAATTATATGTGTAATCGATAATTATAAATATTGTACCAACACCGAGAAATGGTCCATAGAAAAGGTCACTTAAACAAAAAATTCTGAGAAATATTTAAATTAATTTATTTTAAAAAGAAAATGATAAGAGTGAATTAATAATCGAAAAAAAATGATATTTTTTAATCAAATTGGCAAGAAAATCAAATTTTAAACTAATTTCCTAAAAAGTGAGAGTGAGTTAGTATTAAGGAAATCAAAGTTTGTTATTTGGCATAAATTTTCGAGTGGTATTAGCAAGTTAATAATTAACAAGTCAAAGTGCAGAGATATTAAAAGATTGGTTTCTGCTGGAAGTCAGGGCAGAAGGACAAATGACGAGGCTGACGTCAGGCGGTGTAGAAATTTTACTATAAAATGCAAGGGACGGAAGACTCGAGGGCTCCATTTTTACAAAGCGCCTTTATCACAGCTCAAAAAATAAACAAATCAAGAGCTCAAACTTTTAACCCTATTAAATAATAATAATTAAAACAAATATAATAATTAAAACAAACAAAATAATCAAATTCATAAAAACAAAATAAAATAAATAATATTTAAAAGAAACGAAGAACGAAGAAACGCAGAAAAGAAGAAAGAAGAAAATACAATTACAAAAATCAAACAATTAAAAAAAAAAAAACATCAATCAAAAAATCAACAATCAAAGAATCTGCGAGTTGACTTCCTACACCGAGTTCTGACATCCTAATGATCGACATTTCGGTCAACAAGAAGCTGCCTTCGTCGAGCCGAACAACCACATAGCCGCCGAAGACATCAAACCAGACTCAACAAATCATCGTAACATGTTATATCTCTATACAGATAAGCACTCACTCGATTTTCTTGCCAAATAATAATTATTAAAAAAGAATTTAAATGAACTAAAAACTTTAAAATAAAAAAATAATTAAACTTAACTTATCAAATAATAATAATAATCTAAAAGGACCTAGAAATAATAATTTAAAAAATAATTATATAAAATAATTTCAAAGACATTTCGGTCAGAAAAAGGGAATTCTTCAGGCCAAGCGTTCAATAATAATTAATCATAAAACACGGTTTGAGGAATTCCATAAATTCGATTAACTTCATTTTTTTATTTTAATATTCAAAATTAAAACCGAGGTCATTGAGATTATTTTATCTAAAGAAGAAAATATATATATATATATATATTAATATAATTGAAATTTAAATAATAAGATTAATAAAAAGACACACATTATAAACCAATTTGAAAGTTAATCTCAATCGCTATTTTTTTTTCCATAAATAAATTAATCATTATTATTAAAATTAATACTTTTATTTGCGTAATCAAAACCCAGAGTGCAACAACTTATATTTCAGATAATAATCAGTAATAAATACCATTACAGAGGCAACAGAGATTGGGGCGATCTGAAGGCCGAAATATTTTACCCTAATTCTATTCAGAGAAAAAATCTCTGAATAACTTTTCTCTAAATTAATTTTTTTAAATAAACATCAAATCATTTTATAATAGGGAAAAGTCTGTATCAGATCAATATATTAATTAATTTGTAATCAAAAATTATGTCTGAGAGTAGTTTTTGCGGGGCGTCTCCTGTTTCCTTGCAGAATATATGATTGCTATTAGTCAATCTGATTAAGGAGTTTTTTTCCAACTCCAAATTGTTTGTACACCTGTTGCCTGGGCTTATGGCAACTTTTCAAATGCAATATCAATTCTAACTTTATGAAGTATTTAATGAAACCACACTTTTTAAGACGAAAAGAGAAGAATATTTTCTAATCTTTTGTTAAAAAGAGTAATTTTTTTTTACTTATTACTTTTATTAATGCTATAAATAATTTAAACTTATTCAACTGAAAATCGGATTGGCAATTGTTTCATTTGGTTGAAAAATGGCTCAAAGATATTTAAAAAAAAAGCTCGTGGTTTAATTAGTTAAAATCTGATAGACATGAATATAAAAATTCAGTTTAAAAGTCAAATAAAATTGCAAAAAACGAGCCCAAATAAAAAAATTTCGAAAAAGTAATCTTGATGTTGAATAATAATTATATATTTTCTCAATTCAAAATTTTGACGGGAACAGTTCAATAAACTTTTCCCCACACATTTCCTATGAGATAAATCGTAAATTCAATAATGGAACTCATAAACGTATAGGAAATTCGGGACAAAATTAATTTTTCTATAATCCCTAGAAGGCTCTCTTTCAGCAATTTCGTTTCGAAATTCCTACGGAAAGTTGCCCAAACAGAGAGTGATAGCGGACGTCAAGATACATTAGCGAATTACAGATATAGGCCCGTTAGATATCCAAAAACACTATTTTGAAACCCATCTAAACTGTACTGTAGCCAGGGATGGGCGTTAATCAGTTACATGTATTTGAAATACAAGATACTAAATACAATATTAATTGGTATCTTGTAACTCGTTACAGCATTGGCAAAGTAATTGGTATCTTGCATTTCGTTACATTTTTTTATTAATTGGTTTCTGAAATTCGAGATACCAAATACTTTTTTTTTTTTTTTTAATTTGCCGCCGTATAAAAATTCTTGCAGAGGGAGCTGAAATCGTTTTAATTTATTTAATATTACTGTATGTAATCGTCGTGTGGGTTCTCTGCTCCGAATCTTAGTAAAAACCAGTAACGAGAAGTCAATCAATCCGCCAAATTTTCATTCTTCGTCAAAAAACTTTTTTGCTTTCTTCTTTCAACCAGCTCTCAACTACTAAATCTTTGTTCTTCTGTCCCAGTTGAAAGATTGTTTTCATTTGCGAGTTTATTCATTCTCCATCAAGTTCCAGATTATCCGACAAAACTTTTGAAAACTTGGTTTTTTGAAACCTTTTCATATTTTTATAAATAAATTTTTTTTAGTGTCATGATTAATTTTATTGTTTTCGATTTTCCAAAGGTATTCTCCAATATAAGTTTAGCTGCCACTTTCCTAAACTAAATTTATTTAGGGTTCCAGATAGAGCCCTGCACGGGCCGATTTTTTTTTGGCCCAGACTGGCCCGTGTCCGTATTTTTTTTTGACTTCCCGCCCGTACCCGGCCCGTAATTTTTCATCATTCTTCAGGCCCGCCCGGATTTTTTTCAAACCCACCCATACCCGCCCGAGATTTAATGAATGAATGAGCGAATGTCTAGCAATTTTTAAATAAAATTTCATTTGCATGCCCGTCCCCCCGAACCCGTTTATTTAGACTTGCTACCCGCCCGTACCCGCCCGTAATTTTTTCATGGCCTCCAAAGCCCGCGAGCGGGGCGGGTAACGGGCCACGAGCACCCGTGCAGGGCTCTAGTTCCAGAATTACCCCACCAAAAGTATTTTAAAATCAAGGAAAAATTTGTTTGTAATTGGTATTTTCAATGTATTTGAAATACGTAATTGGTATCTTGTATCTCGTTACACAAACCCGTGAGTAATTGGTATCTTGTATTTCGTTACAAAAATCTGAAGTAATTGGTATTTTGTATCTCGTTACTCAAAATCGAGTAACTTGCCCATCCCTGACTGTAGCTCACTATCTGAATCTATTCAAATGAGCTTAATATTTATTTGTGTCAGATATGATCATAATTGTTACATAAATGTTAGAGGTAACGCAAGAAATAGATAGGAATGATCAGACGCAAACTAAATTTAAGACTCCTTAAATTCAATACTTAATAAATATGAACGGTTAGAAGAAAACATGAATCAGTCGCCTAAACATTTGTAAGATATCAATAGATATAATAAATATAATAGATTTAATAGATAAATAGATTAGTTCGTGCAGCATTGAAATATTGAGTTTGAGACCCTCCAAATTTGAAAGATTTTATAAATTTAGAAATTAATTATTATTTATAAAATAACACATCTTGAGAATACATTTCAAAAGTATTTATTTATATAATTTTGGTGTACATTACAAATGAGTTGTAATTTTTTTGTATTTAACTCCTAGAATAAAAAAACATTTTTTTATATTATAATTTTGTAAATTTGATTTTTTCACATAATTTCCTTTATACAAAGCATCCCTTTAAAATTATAAGAAATCCTGTCAAATTGTTTTTGACAAAAAATCATTTTAAATTGAATTTATTTCAATCTGCCACAACTAGTCGGAACATAGGAGGATTTGGGCGTGTTGATTAATTAAAAATTAATTATTTTTCAATACTGGTACATGTTTAATTTTTTTCGGTCAAACGTATGCATTATCTTTTTACGTTTGACCTGAGAAAAATTAAACATGTATTTAAAAAATGATTAAAAATTTATTTTAATTAATCAACACGCCAAAAACCTGTGTTCCGGCGAGTATAGTTGTGGCAGATTGAAATAAATTCAAGGTAAAACGAGAATTAAATAAAAAATTATTTTAAAATTACAAGAAATTCAATAAATTTAGTTTTAATAAAATATCCTTTAAAAATTATGGGAAACCCTGTCAATTTCGTTTCAACGAAATTTCCTTTAAAATTTACAGGAAATACTGTCAACTTCGTTTTAACAAAATTTACTTTTAAAATTACGGGAAATACTGTCAGTTTTTTTTAAACAGGAAAAACTTTTAAAATTATTAGATGCACCTTCATTTTGGTTTTAACAAGGTATCCCATTGAATTGACGAGAAACCTCATTGACCCACTTTCATTATGGTTTCGGAATGAATTGAAGGGATTTCCATTGAATTTACAAGGTTTTTTTTTAGTATTATTTGTAAGTAAATTTTAATAAAAAAAATCTGGTTTGACTGGCGCACAGCACACAACTTTCTCTTACCCTTCGGTAAGAGAAAGTTGTGCACCGTGCTGGTCACACCAGATTTTTTGTGTCGAGATATATTTAGTTTCACATAATACCTTAGTTTCAAACTTGTCAACTTGTTGACTGCTTGAAATAAACTATGGTTATTTACCCTTCGGTAAGAGAAAGTTGTGCACCGTGCTGGTCACACCAGATTTTTTGTGTCGAGATATATTTAGTTTCACATAATACCTTAGTTTCAAACTTGTCAACTTGTTGACTGCTTGAAATAAACTATGGTTATTTTTCAAAATTTTAATCTCATATTCGGACATTTTATACACAATATAGAATCGTAAATAAATACAAAATTTCATAAGAATTGAAAAAACAAATTTTAAATGCGTAAAAAGTTCCAAAGGGGACCCCCTTTTGAATCGAAATTAAGATACAAATCTCTATAGGAAATTAACATTGTTTCTATGGATGGAAGAGGTGGAAAGGGAATTTAAAAAGAGTAGAGACAGACGATAGTGTTTGCAAGTAGTAGCGTAGCCAGGATTTCTGCTTGGGGGGGGGGGGCCCAAAAGTTTTATGAACCACCCCCCTCTCCATGAAACTTAAAGTGGACAAATTTTAAAGAGAAATAAAAACAAATAAAATAAATTTTTTTTTTCTTGAAATAAAAAATAATTTTAATACAAAATTCGTAAATATTAGAGATTTTTTCAATTATTTATAAGTTTTTTTTTAAAGTGAAACTTTTATTATATCCTCCCAAATTTTTTGGCTCTTCTATCAGCATGTCGCGTTACAGGCCGTGACGTCAAGGACCGTGACGCTACAAGTCATGAATTGACAATCCGTGACGACAAAAATAAGAAAGTTGAAATTTAATATATATAACGAATTATAAAAAAATAATTGTGAGATTTAATAATTCAATTTTTAAATTGATAAAATATAATTTTTAAAATAATTTAAAATGATCCCGAGCCAGCCAGTTTCCCATAATTACGAAAAGGCGAGGGTCCGCCGCAGGTCCGCCATCGACGATAATGTTTGCAAGTGAGAGAGAGAGAGAGAGAGATGTTTCTCCGAAACAATTAAAGACAGAAATAAAATAAAAATAAATGGGAATTTAAATAATAATTGATTTTTAATCTAATAAAAAGAAAAAGATTTAAATTCGGTTACCATGGTAACCATTTCTCCTATCTTTCCTATGAAGAACAAGAGTAAAGTGGTCTTCAGAAGAATTCAACGGCAAAACGAGAATATACATTTTAAAGAGCATTTAAAAAATAGTTGATTTATGAATTTAAAAAAAAAATCCTTGGAGAGAATTTTGAGAAAATCGAAAAAAACTGAAAAAGTACATTAGTAAAATACTAGTACTTTTTGGCCGATTTTGTTCAAAAGCTTATTTTGAGATTCTGGGAAGGTACCTAAGTTAAATATAAAATTTCAATCCGGTAGCTCAATTCCATCATGCTAAAAATCGTTACACACACACACACACACACACACACATAAATAAATAAATAATAAAATATATAGGGAAAGAGAAAGTAAAAAAGTTTGCCCCTCCAAGAAAAAGTTGTAATGACGCCACCGTATTAGTGCCATTTTCACTTTTTTTTATATTTCATAATATAGACGTTATTTTGTCAACTAGAACGAAATTTGCCAACTTTAAGTGCCTTGGGAGAAGTGGTCCCAACCCTCCTGACTGTTATAAAAACAGACATCCATCTAAGATGATAATATTTGTGAAATAAATACTAGTAAGTGGCTCGCTCAATTTCTCTAATCAGTCAACTTTCATCTCAAACAATATATAGATATTTAAAAAATTGAGATTACTTTATTTAAATTATACATCAATCAGAAACTAAGTAATTAAAAAACTATTAAATATATTTTATTTTATTTTAAAATTATATTAAAAATTCATATTGATTGAAATTTAAAAATAAAATTCAATTTAATAAAAAGTAAATTTTTCAAATCAATTTTTTTAACCTTCATTTATTAGATTATATTGGAAAATATTTCCATCCCTTACAGTTCAAATCAAAGGTTAGTATTCCAGGAGAAAACTTTAGCATTTGTTTAGGCGTTTATTTGAACGAAGTTTTTAGATGTTGGTTCCTAGGGGTCGGATTAAAAGATTCTCTTTTTACTATTCAGATTCGGTTTTAGAAAGAAAAAGAGGCAAGGGAGAGAAAAAAAATTGAAGCTTTTAACAATTTGTTCTTAAGGAAAAGAATCCTTTTATCAACGGAAAAAGGATAGTAAAAAAACAGGAGGATCATTCATATGCACATTCAGATACAAATAAAGATTAAGTATATAACAAAAAGAGTAAAGGGGGAATAAACCAGCAACTTTATAGCTCCACCTGACGTCCTTTTATTTGGCAGATATTTCGATGCGTAGGGCAAACATCATCTTCAGTGCCGCGAGGATATAGTAGGTGGGCTTAGTCTATTTATATCAAATGCCTTAGGGGCGTTATACATAACGGAGGTGCCTTCTCTAAGCTGATGACCGCTCTGTGTCCATAGCAGAATTCTGCATTGTAGCTGCTGCTACAATTTTAATGATAGATCAATCCTCCAATTGCTTGTTTATATTTATGAATTAATTCTTCATTTCTTTCTTCATTATTCTTCACTCTCACATAATTAGTTCCTGGATCCATAGGACTGCTTGCTTCTCTTGCTTCATTCATTCCAAAAGTTTCCAATAAATCTTCAATATAATTCTTTTGATTCAATGATAGTGTTCCATCAGTAAAATGTTCAACTTGAATAGATAAAATTTTTGAAATTTTCCCCAAGTCTTTCACTTCAAATCTTAGACTAATTAACAATTTAAAACTTGAAATATCTTGTAACGGTATAAACTTTATTTCGATTAAATTTATATTCGTTATCAAAATCTTTATCACTACTGTTAATAATTTTTGAATTTGGTGACTAGCTAAGAGATATAGTTTAACGTTTGTGCGACAGATAGTATCCCTATCCAAATTTTTTACTTTCTCGTAGAGAGAAAGTATTGTAATCGTAAAAAAATTCGACTTAGAGATTTTGATGTTTCTCCACGTTTTAGACCTCCCTGAGTCAAAAAATACCATTTTTGGCATTACGTCTGTGTGTGTGTGTGTGTGTGTGTGTGTGAACACGATTGCTTAAAAACCAAAGCAGCTAGATGGATGAAATTTGGTATATGCTCCTTAAGCTAAAATTGTAGATTTCTATTAACTTTTGGAGTAAATACGTCACTTGGAAGTAGTACTTTACCTAATAAGTTTTTTAAGAAATTTCGAAATTTTCATTTTCTTTGTTATATTATGATAAAATACTCAATTTTAAAAAGTTTTTATTCTTTGACATTTTTTCGAAAACTGATAGTTTTTGAAATAATCAACGAAGAAAACGATATTTTTCGTAAATTTTGGAAAGAAAAATCAAAACCAAATTATACAGGTGTCATTATAAAACATGTAAATATAAACAAATGAATTTGTATAATATTATTTTCGCATATATATATAAATGAATGCGTGTATGTTTAAGTAAAATCGTTTGGTAGGTATTCTTAAAACAAAATTGTGCAACAAGGATTTGATTTAAATAAATAATTATTTAAAAAAAATTGAAAAATTTTATTATTTTTTTTTTTTTTAAATAATTTTATTTTCTCTTAGACGACCGCTGCCCAGTTTCAATCAGCCCGTGGCCCACTGGTTGGGAACCGCTGTTTTATATATATTAACATATATAGAGATAAGAGAAAGAAAAATCTATATTTATAATAGCGGAGTGTCCGTCTGTCCGTCTGTCACCAACTTCCCGTAATTTTGCCGTCTTATAGAGGACATTATGGAGAGTCTAGCAAAAAGACTCGGGTCCGCAATTTCTCGAAAGGGCAGACGCAAAAAATTCTAGAATTTGCCAATTGGATTGCATTGAGTTGATTGTCTTGCCTTATGAAAAATTAAAGCCAATTAATTAAAATAATTAAATCTCTCTAAGGAAAAATAATAAAAATTGTTATATAATTAAATTTTTCTTTATTTTTTTTCTTTAGGGACTCGAATTGAATAAAGACAGACAACCTTGCAAGCAAATGGTGTGCTTAATTACAAGGCGCCACCGGCAAGTGCTGCCTCTGGTGTCCATTCTATAAACCCTTTTGTTAAAATGAAATGAATCTAATTTAATCAAACAAATTTCATAAAATTAGTATAAATATCACGAAGGGGACAACCTAAAGGGGGAGGGAAGGGGGCCTAAAAGGCGCCCCCCTCCTCGAAAAAGCAAAAAATTCAAATATTCTGGTCTATAAGAGGCCCTAGAATGGCATTTGAATAGAAAGAGAGCGAAGGTAATGAGTGCGAGTGAGATGGAGAGAATCGCTTAAGATGCTGAGTCTCCGCTCTTGGTGCACACAAACCGGATTGCAAACAATACGCATGACGTCATCTTTTCTTAGAAGCTATTAAAGACAGAAATAAAAAAAAAGTAATAAAACTATTTGTTTTTTTTTGTTTTTTTTTTATATTCATCAAATTAGAAGAAAAAAAACAAATTAAATAATTTAAAAAAATGAATATGAAAAAATTATTGTAATAAAGGAAATAAATATATTCTAACTTTTGATTGATTATTGAGGTGGGATTTATTTATTTTTCTTCCTGAGACGGGTGTTAAAGTTAATTGTATTTTCAATTTATATTTCGGCCTCTTTTGATCATTTGACTTTTGGGAATAAAAAATAAAATGGCTTCCAGCAGGTGAGTGACTCAACACTCAGTGGGTTACCTATCCACGGTCCAGCAGTTCTTAGCCTTGCTTAACCCGAATTTTCTCGATTTTTTCTGCCTTTTCTCAGAAGCTATTAAATTTAAAAAAGTTATTTTTTTTTATTCTCAACAAATTAAAAAAAAAAATATCAAACAATTAAAAAAATTATTTTAATAATTACCTTCGATAACTAAAAATCTATTCAGTTTTTGAAAAAATGTCAAAGAATAAAAAACTTTTTAAAATAGAGTAATTTATCACAATATGATAAAAAAATTGAAAATTTCGAAATTTCTGAAAAAACTTATTAGGTAAAGTACTACTTTCAAGTGACGTATTAAAATGCAAGTTTGAAACTAAGGTGCTATGGGAAACTAAATATATATCGACACAAAAAATCTGGTGTGACCAGCACCGAAGGGTGAAAGAAAGTTGTGTGCTGTCTTCAGAACCTTTAAAACTTATTTGCAAAGATGTATTATAATTAACAAATAAAATATTATTACAATATTGTTATTTTTTAATTTTACCTCAATCAAATCAACGATTAGACAATTGTAATAATTAAAAATTGGAAGAATTATATGTACTAGCCGCGTCGCCCCCCTGGACCCCCCTCCAGCTGGCTCGGGCCCGCCTGCGGCGGACCCTCGCCCTTTTTTCTTAATTATGAAAAAAAATTATCATTACTATTCCAAACCAGTGCCTGTTTGAAGATTTGTTTACATTCATGGAATACACAAATGAAAAGAATACTTAAATATTTCTCTATACATTTCCTATGGGAGAAATCGTAACTTTAAAAATTAATAACTCAAAAAGTTATGGGAATTTCGGGATGAAAATAATTTTCCTGTAATCCCGAGAAGGTCCTCTTTATGCATAAAAAATTTCATTTCAAAATTCCAACGGGAAGTTGCCTAAATAGAGCGTGACAGACAGACAGACGGACAGACAGACAGACAGACAGGCGGACATTAGTGAATTATATATATAGATTATAAAAAAAAATAAGGTAAAGAAAAATAAATTATATGTATGATATATAAAGATTTTAAACGAATGACGTTTTAAAAAAAAAAATTTCTAAGAACATACCCAGATAGCACACATTCGTCTTATGTATGTACATCCTATGTCCCGCCGCGACCTGTCGTTCGTCTTATGCAGATACAATTTGGGTCGCAGGACCTACGATGTAGGTACATTTATGGAGCTTTTCCTACATTCCATGCGTACATAAGGTGTCCCGTTTAGGTCCTGTCTATGGCCCCGTGCGACCCGAACAGTACCTTTGTGCGTACTGCCAGGACGAATCTTTTTGGTCCCGTGCGCGACCCAGGAATATGATTCTACATCCAAATTTGGTCCTGCAGATTCTTATTTATTTTCATCTTATTTTTGCGTTATGTTAAAAAAATTAAGACTCCATTTGGCATAGGACATTATCATGAAGAGGGATTAACACAGTAAAAACTTAAATTATAAATAGTTTTAATTATTTTAATTTTTTTTTTTTTTATTATTGTTTTTATATGGGAAAACTTTGAAACATAAACTCCAAAGCACAAAAGATAAAGAAAAAACACATTTTGTATAACAACTTTTTTTTTATTTGAGGAATAAGAATTTAAAATTAATAAATAATAATATTGAGATGATGGCTGAACTATTAGCAGATGTGAGTAGAATGGCAGCCAGGAAAGAAATCAGACAAAAATTTAATCAATCTTTATCTAATTTTATTTCGATTGCCGACATTTCGGACACAAATCGCGCCCTTCCTCAGGACAATAGACAGTTAATAAAATACAGATGGGCGTATTTTGTTTGTTTTTTTTTTTTTTTTTAACAATATAAAAACACAATTCATGGGTGTACGATTCATTGTTTCTTGCTGACCTGAGGAAGTGCGCAATTTGCGTCCGAAACGTCGGTAATCGAAATAAAATTAGATAAAGATTGATTAGATTTTTGTCTGATTTCTTTCCTGGCTGCCATCTGCTCATTACTGTTAATAAATAATAATTATACAAAAAGATAACATTATAAAATATATAAAATATACCGGTACATAATATTGCTAGATTCATAAAATGGTCTAGGACTTTTTTTAAACAAAGATAAACATACATTTGGAAAAATACTGATTAAATTTTTATAATCGTTGTTTTCTTCCATAATTCTTCCGGTTGATAGAAAAGACATTTCTATTTTCTCAAGGCGATTGTTCATTTCAGCAAACATACTTCTGTGAACGCTTTCAAAAGACATTAATTTATCTAAAAAAAAAAAAAATTATAAAATTATTATGAAACAATTATTTAGATATTTTTTTGACAAAAAATTTCATAAAAAAAAAAAAAAATTTGTCACCTCATGAATTTCGTTGGAACACAAATACATCTTCTCAGGTCAAAAGCTGAATGCAGACTAAAGCTAGAAAGCGGTCAGTTTTAGCAGGCAGGTAGGGTCTATCCCTTTACAAAGGCCATTGACATTTTTGAATACAATGACGCTGGGTTTTTCCACAAATTTGTTTTATTTTTTATTTTTTTTCCATTCCAGCTATCTTTTTGTCAATTCTAAGCCACTGTCCGCATTCCATTCGTCTAAATTTTAAGAGCATTTTAATTAGGCGATTTTCTAATATGTTATTACAATCATCATATAAATTGTGACAAGATTGCATTTCTTCTTGGTATATCAAACGAGCTCTTTTATAAACATGCAATTATAAATTATAATTTATTTCCCAAATATTGGGGGTAAGCGGTAAGCCCTTTTTCTGCAGATTAATCAATCAAACAAGTATATGCAAATAAATGTTCCAATACCCAGAAACCGAACCGAACCTACTCGTATACGAGTAGGTTGTGTGTAGTAGTTCCCCAATAGTTGATTTCATAAATAACTATACTTTGTATTAAAAAAAGAAAAAAACAATAATTGTAAACTGCAGGATTATAAGAAAAAGCAGCCATAAATCTATATATTGTATATAATTCGCTAATGTCCGTCTGTCGGTCTGTCACGCTCTATTTAGGCAACTTCCCGTTGGAATTTTGAAATGAAATTTTATATGTATAAAGAGGACCTTGTCGGGATTACAGGAAAATTATTTTCATCCCGAAATTCCCATAACATTTTGAGTTAATAATTTTTAAAGTTACGAGCCGAAACGATGTCAAAATTTGGCCATCATCGTAAACCTAAAAATAAAAACATTTAATAATAAATTTTCTATAATTTAATGAAAATCCACTCGCCTACCATCCTGAGGATCCGAGAAAAAGAGCAAAAAACCTATTCAATTAATGCTCGATTTCTCAACTTTTCCATTTTTTTTCAAGAAGCAATACATGTTTCTTTCAAGAGTAGCCTATATATTTTTGTTTCTCACTATGTCATCTATCTCCCAGGCTATGAACATTCTGAAAGAAGGAACAGTACACACATATCAGGGGCGTATATAGAAATTTTTTTCGGGGGGGCCCGAACTGAAAATTTTTTTGCGGAAAATTTTTTTTTTAAGGAACTAAATTTTTTTTTTCACACGAAATTTTTCGCGGAACATTTTTTCCTTTGCGGAACCAAAGTTTTCCATCCTGCGGAAAATTTGTTGAGCTGATGTCTGTATATTCCTATATATGTATATGTGTTTGGGAAATTTCGGGGGGGGCCCGGGCCCCCTCGGCCCCCCCCCCTTATATACGCCCCTGACACATATAACAGGTATATTTAAAAATAAAATCAAAATTTTGATTGCACTCACTAAAAATATCTGAGATTAGACGTTGCCTTAAAAAAATATATATTTTTCTTACTGGTTAAATTGAATAGAAAATTGAAATGAATAAGCTATAAAAATATCAATTAGATAAAAAATAAAACACTACTCGTGAATTTTTTAAACTGAATAATGATTTTATTTTCGTTATTTATTTTTTTCTATATAGACCTACTCATTTAAATGTTGGAATTAATTAAAAAAAAAAAAAACAATTGAGGGTAAACTGTATTTTTTTAATGAAAAATAATGTGAAGCTGTGGGCGAAAAAAAAAGATTATTCCATTAATCAATTTTCTTATTTCAATATTTTACTAAAAAAAAAAAAAAATTTATATCAAATGAAATTATTGAAAAGAACTAAAGAAGGCCTCTTTTTAATTTGGGCTAGGCTTCGATGTAGATTTATTTAGGGAGAATACACTGAGCATGTTAGTATTTTATAATCAAGAACAAAATATCCAGAGGTCCCTCTTTTTTAAAAGATTTTAAAAAATTTGTCATAAATCGCGTGGCGTTTAAAAAAAGGCCCGAGTTTTTTTTTTTTCAAGGATCAAAAAGATTTAATGTTATTTTCAACAATCAATATGTTGAAATTTAAAAAAAATCTAATACAAATTTTGATAATGAAATTTTGTTATTGTGGTACAATTTTTTCAACAAGACCCCTTGGCAATGGAGAAATGGAGCACTGCTTCACCAATTTTAAAATTCATCTTAGATTAGAAGGAACGTAATTTTTATTTAATCAAAATACTCTTAGGGCCGGTTCCTTCACTTAATTAACTAGCAAACTGATCCAACCGATAGCAAAAAATCTGGTGTGACTGGCGCACAGCACACAACTTTCTCTCACCCTTCGGTAAGAGAAAGTTGTGCACCGTGCTGGTCACACCAGATTTTTTGTGTCGAGATATATTTAGTTTCCGATAGCACCTTAGTTTCAAACTTGCATTTTAAATGTTGACTGCTTCAAATAAACTATGGTTATTTTTCAAAATTTTAATCTCATATTTGGACATTTTATACACAATATAGATTCGTAAATAAATACAAAATTTCATAAGAATTGGAAAAAAAAATTTTAAATGCCTAAAAAGTTCCAAAGGGGACCCCCTTTTGAATCGAAATTAACATACAAATCCCTATAGGAAATTAACATTGTTCCTATGCGAAGATAAGGTGGAAAGGGAATTTAAAAAGAGTAGAGAGAGACGATAATGTTTGCAAGTGAGAGAGAGAGAGACATATATGTTTTCTTTGAAACAATTAAAGACACAAATAAAATAAAAATAAATGGGAATTTAAATAATAATTGATTTTTTAATCTAATAAAAAGAAAAAGATTTAAATTCGGTTACCATGGCAACCATTTCTATCTTTCCTATGAAGAACAAGAGTAAAGTGGTGTTCAGAAGATTTCAACGGCAAAATGAGAATATACATTTTAAAGAGCATTTAAAAAATAGTTCATTTATGAATTAAAAAAAAAAATCCTTGGAGGGAATTTTGAGAAAATCGAAAAAAACTGAAAAAGTACATCAGTAAAGTACTAGTACTTTTTGGCCGATTTTGTTCAAAAGCTTATTTTGAGATTCTTCAAAGGTACCTAAGTTAAATATAAAATTTCAATCCGGTAGCTCAACTCCTTCATGCTAAAAATCTGTCCACACACACAGACACACACACACAGACCAATTTGCGGGACCCACTTTTTTGGACTCAGGGGACCTCAAAACATGTATATCCATCAAAGTCTCGACATCGAATTTTTGACATGATCGCAATACTTTCTCTCTCTATATATTTCATATATAGGGTACGAGTAAGTAAAAATCGATATAGTAAACAAGAATAGGCTAAATATTTGAGTTGAAAAAATGAGTTTTTTCACATATAATTAACTATCTGAGGTATATAGGAAAAGTTTTGTGAAGTTGTGCAACTTAATAAAGGCCTCATTTATAAAAATTACAGTATTAAAAATAAAAATAAAAATTAATTAAAATACATATTAAAAATTAAAATAATTAATTAACTGTTAAAGCTAATTAATTTTTTAACAAAAATTTAAAATTTTTCAAAAAAATAAATAAACAAAGCTTATCTTTTTAATTTCACCTAAAGGGGTGTTAAGTTAAGCCTTATACCGAATTTTAGGTCCTACAAGGGGAGCGCATAGCCTTGATAACACCGATTTGAACGAAAAATTTTTTCTGTGTAGTACTTGATGAAAAACTAATTCTGTTAAAGCGAGAGAACGCGCTTCTCAACGGTTCGTCTAAAAAAAAAATGTTAAAGATTTTGCCTGCATACCTTAAGCCGTTACTAACCAAGGGCAGATACAAGGGGGGGGGGTAAAGGGGGTAATTACCCCTCCCCCCGAGATGCGAAAAAAATACCTTTTTTCCGCAAAAAAAATTTATTTTTAAAATTAATACTTAAAAATTTGATGTGTATTTTTATTCTGGCAAACAAATACAGAATGCCCTTTTTAATTACCGAAATTAAAAAAAAATAGTGTGCTGTGCGACGAGTCACACCAGATTACCCCCCCCGAGAAACACCTCTGGATCCGCCCTTGTTACTAACAATAACATTTACAAAGGTCGCGATGGCTAGATTGGTAGGGCGTATTCTTTGTAAACAAAAAATCCCGAGTTCGAATTTTGCCTTGAGCAACTATTTTTTTTTTTTTTTTGTGTAATTTATTTATTTTTTTCGTTTCAGAATATTTTTTAATATTAATAAATAAATAAAAAGTTTTTTTTTTTTTTTAATTATTGGCATTTAATTTTCAACATGTTCCATATATTTAAAGACAATTCGAATGTTTTCTGTCAAAAATATAATATAAGGAAATATTTAATATTATACTAGAAATATATTACTATTAATTGAACACATAAATAAATTTATAATAATATTTATGTTTTAAACAGTTGAGTCGTTCATTTTCTGAACTTTGAACATGTTACGACAATATTTTCAGCTTCATTTATTGCTATTAACTCTTCAATGGGGATTAATTTTTTCTCGGCAATCATTTGCAGAGTGTAATGGTACACAAAAAAAATAATAGAAAGTAAAAATAGTTGCACAAGGCGAGATTCGAACTCGGGATTTTTTGTTTACAGAGAATGTGCCCTACCGATCTAGCCATCGCGACCTTTGTAAATGTTATTGTTAGTAACGGCTTAAGGCATGCAGGCAAAATCTTTAACATTTTTTAGACGAACCGTTGAGAAGCGCGTCTCTCGTTTTAACAGAATTCGTTTTTCATCAAGTACTACACTTAAAAAAATTTTCGTTCAAATCGGTGTTATCAAGGCTATGCACTCCCCTTGTTAGTTAAGTTGACTAAGATCTGGGCTCTTATTTAATCATATGATTAACTTAACTAGATGTGAAAAGACTCTAAATTCATAGTCACTTAGCTTATCAGGGGGATAGCTAGTTAATTAGAAGTGAAGAAGTAGGGAAAGTGAGCCTATATTGTACCACTTAAGCAAATGTCCAATTATCTCTGAATCAATATGTGATAAAAATGACTTCGCAGTGGTTCATTATAACACTGCATGTCAACAATAAGCCCTTCAAACCTCAAACCTATATCTCTTAAGATAAATTGTTAAATTAGTTTTATTTTAAACATTTTTTTTTCTTATTTGTACCTCTGTACCACCTATGTTATAGGCTCTACCAATTCTTTTTCAACCTCTGGAGGTAATCTCTGACATCGGTATTTTGTGATAATTAAAAAAACACACAAAGAGTACATTTTTTTATAGAATTTCCACTTTGGTGAATTTTATAATTCATTGAGAGCGGTCTTTATAAAAAATGCATATTTGTTAAAAACATATATTTTACAAAAACTCATGGTATTTAAAATAAAATGTTCAGTATATGAAAAATTATCTAATATTAAAAAAAAAAAATAGAAAAATTTTCCTTTATTGTTAATTTACGTAACGGAATTTTAAAAGTGATATTAATTAAAATATCGAATTATTGAAAAGGGAATGGAATAACATAAAAGCAACTGAAAATAAGAGCAAAAAGATGAATATCAAAATCGAATGTCTTTTAATATATATATATATATATATATATAGTGAGAAAGTTTTAGTTTTCGTATTAATTAAGCTTCAACTTTCATATATTTCTTTTTTATAAGAGTTTTATTTATAAGAGTTTTCATTTCATTCTAACATTTAATCATTTCGAGTTGTCTAGTTGATTAATTTATATTTGCAGTGGTGAATTTAAGTACCTGTCCGATGAAAATAATAATACATGTCAAGAGGGCATTTTTCTTTCTTAAAAAGAAAGGATTTTATCTTTGTAAATGATTACAGCTCGGCAATCGAAAATATAGTATAAACTAAGATCGTTTAAAAAGAAAAGATGTCATGAGGTGATGATGCCATAACTTAAACCGAAACGTCAATATTAAAAAAAAAAAAAATTAAGAGAGACACAGTATGTTAATAAATCTCTCTTTAAAATAAAACTCAATTCTGATAATCAATGATCGGGATGATCAAATAAATATAAATAAAAAATTAGAATTCTAAAAAGTAAGATTCTCGTTCACAAGTTATTTTCGAGGTTTACTAGTAGTGGAAGTAGTATCACTTGAAACAATTGAATATCCAGCACCATTTATCAAAATTTATAATATTTGAATGTATTGGATTATTTTTTGTGCCACAGTTCTATAATTCGTTTTTATTTACTCATTTAATTTAATATTGTTAAATTCAACCGATGATAATCAGGCTTAAATAAGCAAAAAATAATTTTATTTGAAAGAGGACCAGATTATAACTCTTGATATAATGTATGCTTGGTTACTTTCGTGGAATTTTGAGAAGTTGGACCTCACGAGAAGCTATTATTACATTTTTGAGTGGCTTGTTGTTTATGGTAGAGATTTTTCGGTCAAAATAGTCGCTACAATAAAAAACAAGCCACTCAAAAATATAATAATAGCTTCTTGTGAGGTTCAACTCCTCAAAATTTTAAGACAATAATCACGCATATATACCGGTATATCAAGAATTAATTTTTTATTAAAAAATTTCTATTTTTCATATTATCCACCTTGAAAATAATTAAAAATTTTTTATTAAACTATGTCATACAGTGCAAAAAAATAGTTTGTCTCTGTGAAATTGTCAAAGACTCTCAATTGTTGAAAAGTGTAATGACGATAAATGAAATAAATTTGATTAAACTTATGTCATATAGTGCAAAAAATATGAATACAGTTGAGATATATAAATATAATAGAATTTTAATCAGGAATGCTTTTGCTGTCGGCACAAATGTCAAAACGTTCCCCGTTGCTTACTAAGCTACTAAGGCTAATTAAACAGACCGGGTAGCGTAGCGGACGAAAGAAAACAGCGTATCGGTTCCGGTTTAAGAAAAATAAATAAATAAACCTACCTTGTCCGAGGCGGCAAACGAGGCAAATGACGAGGAATGAGAGTCTTGTTATCATCGTTGAAAGAAAAGTTAAACAAGCAACATCACACAAAAACACTAATTAAACACTGAATTATAATACACAAACACAGGACGCGACACGTAATTTAAAAAAAAAAAAAAAAACCAATTAAAATATGTACACAAGGTTGTGTCTGCCACCGAACTGGTAAGAGAAGAGCGCCGCGGCGCGAAGCTTATCGCCGCCGCCGCCGCCGCCGCCGCGCTGCGCGCGCATCCAACGGCGCCTAGCGCCGGTCGCCGTCGCCGCCGTCGCCGCCGCTGCTTAAGCGACGTCACCCCCGGCGTCACAACAACAATGCTCAACAATCAGCGACTATAATTACTACTCCCACACCTTCCGTTCTATAAATATATGTCGTGGATGGTTTCCAAAATAATTCTACTATTTTGTAAATATTAATATAAATGTTATGATTGATTTTTCTATTTTCGTTTATAAATAAACGTTTGAGAATTGTTCTCCGGTTTTTATCAATCCTAATATATGATAATATATTTCTAGTTATTTTTCCTGTCAATCACGTTTGACCTGCCCAAAGCGTGGTCCAAAAAAGTGGGTCCCGCAAATTGGTCTGTGTGTGTGTGTGTGTGTGTGTTTGGGGGGGGGGGGTATGTGTGAAGGAAATGAGCTAGGAGGTTGAAATTTTATATTTAAGTTAGTCACCCCCGTGTAAATAAGCTTTTAAACAAAATCGGCCAAAAAGTACTAGTACTTTACTGATGTAATTTTTTAGATTTTTTTTTCGATTTTCTCAAAATTCGCTACAAGGATTTTTTTAAAATTCATAAATCAACTATTTTTTAGATTAGAGGAAAGTAGTGTGGATATGGAAGTGGTGCGGATAGGTAATTACCTATCGTCGATTGAACGCACCATAAGACTTATTTCTCTTCTATTTTTTTTTTTTTTTTTTTTAAGGTATTTTACGGCATCTAAGGCCATTTAGACCCCATCCCTATTTATTTCAAATTATTTGTAGTCAAATCAAATGAAATAAATTTTTCTCGCTTGGGTCGGGAAGCGACTCCGGTGCGAGAAGCTAATGTCTTCTCACTGAGCCACGGCTCCCGGGCCTTTCTCTTCTAGTAATATACCCAATTGTTTTAAACCTCTGTATATTGATTTAAATCAGTGGCGTAGTGAGCTTAACTCGCGCCCGGGGCATAATACCTTTTTAGCGCCCCCCCCCTCCATTCGAAAACCATAATATTATATGTAAAATATACAAAATTATTATGGAGGCGGTATAACTCGCCGAAAGCAAATTCTCCCCTAAAACAAACTCGCCAAAAATACGGAAAGTTCCAAAATAAAATATTTTTAAAAATCTGGTGTGACTGTCCCACCAGATTTTTTGTGTCAACATACGTATATATAGTTTCCGTCTATATATTAGAAGATGAAATGAAATTTATAAGCAGGGCTCGAGCCCTCGGGCTTGGTCTAAAGGCTAGAGTGCTGGCCTTCTAAACCAAGGGTCAGGGGTTCGGATCCCAGGCAGTCCGATGATTTTATTTAAGCCATTTGGATTCCAAATGGCTTAATTAAGAATGCCTGAACCCCCAATAGATATACCGGTATATATTTAATAACGTTTATCGTAAAAGTCTTATATGGCCTAAGTTGCCGAAGCGACTGTGTGCATGTGTGTGTGAGTGTGAGTGTGAATGAGGAAAAAGTGTGAGTGTTTTTTTTATTAAAAAAAAAAAAAAATTCTAATAAAACCTCAAATTATGCATTTAAAAAGGCCAAAATATGCATCAAAAATATTCTGAGTGTGTATGTGTTCAATTTTAAGCATGAAGGAATTGAGCTAGGAAGATGAACTTTTATATTTAAGTTAGGCACCCCCCTAGGGCGTGAAAATAAGCTTTTAAACAAAATCGGCCAAAAACTACTAGTGCTTTACTGATGTTAATTTTTCAGTTTTTTCAATTTTCTCAAAATTCGCTCAAACGATTTTGATTAAAATTCAAAAATCAATTATTTTTTAGATGATATTTAAAATGTATATTCTCATTTTGCTTTTGAAATCTTATGAAGACCACTTAACTCTTGTACTTCATAGGAAAGTTAGAAGCCAGGGTATCAAAATATAAATAGATATTTTCCCATACTTATAAATTTCATTACATCTTCTAATATATCGACGGAAACTATATATACGTATGTCGACACAAAAAATCTGGTGTGACAAGCACAGTACAGTACCTTTGGTAAGAGAAAGTTGTCTGCTGTGCGACAGTCACACCAGATTTTTTAAAATATTTTATTTTGGAACTTTTCGGATTTTCGGCCATTTTTTTTTTCGGCGAGATTTTTTTCGTCGACTTTGTTTTCGGCGAAAAAATTTTCAGCGAGTTTGTTTTCGGCGAGATTTTGCTTAGGGCGAGAAAATTTTCGGGAAGTTTTTCTTTTGGGCGATTTTTTTTTTCGACGAGATTTTGCTTTCGGCTAGAAAATTTTCGGTGCGTTTTTTTTTCGGCGAGTTTTTTTCGTCGACTTTTTTTCGGCATAAATTATTATATTACACTGGCACTACATTTAAAATATATTTTCCTGAAATCAATTATAATAAAAATAAAAATTAACTAGCAATTTTTTGTTTTTCGGACCATTTGGCGCCCCTTTGTGAGTGGCGCCCGGGGCATCATGACCCCCCCTTGCCCCCCCCCCCCCCTCGCTACGCCACTGATTTAAATTTATATACTTAAGTAATAACTTATTGGTATGAATTATATGTAGGGTTTGGAAAAAACCGGAAAATTTTGAAAACCGGTTTTTCGGTTTTTTATAAAACGGAAAACCGGTAAACCGGTTTTTTTTCAACATCTGTACTATTTTGAACGCACCACCATTTTTTTTTTTTTTTTAAACACTCACACTTTTTTCCCATTCACACTTCTCGGCAACTTCTATATCTATACTATTATATAAAAGACAATCTCTGTCTGTCTGTCTGTCTGTCTGTCCGCGCGCGCGCGCGCGCGCGTTTTGTAACGCATAGACTCCGAAACTACTGGACCGATTTTCATGGAGTTTTTTTTAATGGGTAGGGAATTTTCCGGGGGTGGTTTTAGGCTATCATTATATCGAATTAGGGGTAGGGAACCCCCCTTTTTGGGGGTTATCAATTACCCCATAGCAAAGCATTGGAAAACAGGATCTAACTCGCTTTACGAAAAATATATTTATCAAAAATTTAAAATGAAAAATAAAAACTCTTCCTCCCCCTAACAATTCGACATTTGAAAAGATTTTTCCGCTCTGCGCCCCCCCCCCCTAAAATTATTATTTTTTTTATTTTTCATTCGATTTTAATAAAATTTAAAATGTTGCTTTCTTAGGGTGTAACTAATTGAAAAATGGTATTTTAGACCTCAGAAAGTTCAATCATCCCCCCTGACCCCCCTAAAATTTATTTTTCATTCGATTTTAATAAAATTTAAAATGTTGCTTTCTTAGGGTGTAAATAATTGAAAAATGGTATTTTAGACATCAGAAAGTTCAATCACCCCCTGACCCCCCTGAAATTTATTTTTCATTCGATTTTAATAAAATTTAAAATGCTGCTTTCTTAGGGTGTAAATAATTGAAAAATGGTATTTTAGACCTCAGAAAGTTCAATCACCCCCCTGCCCCCCCTGAAATTTATTTTTCATTCGTTTTTAATAAAATTTAAAATGACGCTTTCTTAGGGTGTAAATAATTGAAAAATATATTAATCAAATATTTAAAATAAAAAATAAAAACTCTTCCTCATAATTAATTAAAATACATTTATCTGGACAACTCTTAGTCATATCCCGTGACGCCGCCCGCCAGGGTCTAGCGGGGTAGGGTTGCCGAAGGCAACCCTACCGCAGCTAGTAGTCCATATAAGACTTTAAACGATAACGGTTATTTAATAATATATATATTTGGGGTCCAGGCATTTGGTATCCAAATGGCTTAAATAAAATCATCGAACTGCCTGGGATCCGAACCCAATAAAATTATTATTAAGCTTACTACTATTCCAATCCAGTGCCTGCTTGAGGATTTCTTTACATTCATAGAATACAAAAAATACATAAAAATTTCTCTTTACATTTCATATGGGAAAAATCGTAATTTTAGGAATTCATAACTCAAAAAATTGTAGGAATTTCGGGAACCAAGTATTTTTTCTTCATTCACCATAACGTCCTCTATAAGACTGCAAAATTTCGTCATTCCAGGGCTAATTTATAATTTGAATACAAGTATTAATGAAGAAAAAATTTAAAAAAAAAAACTGAATTCGGTTTTTCGGGAAAAACTCGGTTTCTCGATTTTTGAAATTTAGCCAAAAAACCGGTTTACCGGTTTCGGTTTCCACCGGTGTCCAAACCCTAATTATATGATTGAGTCTATGTTATTTATTTCATATTGACAGCCCATAAGCTCTGAAGATGGTCTCGACCGAGACCGAAACGTCAGCCTAATGGGTATTAAATAAAAGAAATAATACTAGCTGCTTCTCTTTCTTCATCTTGATACACTTTAACTATTTTTTAGATGCTCTTTAAAATGTATATTCTCATTTTGTAGTTGAAATCTTCTGAAGACCATTTTACTCTTGTTCTTCATAGGAAAGATAGAAGAAATGGTTGCCATCAGGGCCGCAGACAGGGAGGGGCAGGGGCCCGTTTTTTTTGAAATTTTTTTCTGAGGGGGCCCAGGCTCTTTAGGTCCTTTAAGATCAAATCTTAGTTTTAATTTTAAAAAAATCATTTTTTTGAAAGCCCAGGCTAGTAAAATTTTAATAAAAAAAAATCATTTTCATTAAATTTTTTTTCCTGAAAGGGCCCGGGCACTTTAAGCTCAAAGCAAGTTTGATAATATTTTTCACGTCTCAGAATAGCTAAAAATGCAGATTTCAGTGTCTAATTAAAAAAAAAATTTCTATACCCCCAGACGGGGGTCATCTGTCTGGATAAATTATGGTAACCCCATGTTTAGAAAATTTTGAAAAATTTGTAAATATTATTAGGAGAATTTTTAATTATAGACCACATATTTGTATTAAATATTTATTAAAAATATATAAATACTGTACAACGTTTCAACTGCTTATTCTGCAGCCGTTATCAAGTACTGTGCACAGTTGTATCAGTTGTATCAGATTCAACGTTGCACAGTATTTATATATTTTTAATAAATATTTAATACAAATATGTAGTCTATAATTAAAAATTCTCCTAATAATAATATTTCAAACCACAAAAGCTTTAATAAACACATTCGTGATAAATTTGTAAATAACTTGATTATTTTTATAAATACAGTAGAGTCCCCTTAATCCGAACTAATTGGGACCGAAGGTCGTTCGGATTATCGGGAAGTTCGCATTAACCGGAATTGTAACCTTGAATTAGTTAATTTCGATAATAAAGTCGTATTTATAACGTTGTAAACAGTGAAACTTGTCGGTGATATTAAACTCTAAATAAATATTTAATAATATTTTTTTACGTTTAATTAAGAGAAAAAGAGACTCATTAATTTGCGTAATGTGCGAACGCGGTTATTTAAAAAAAAAAAAAAAATCGTACGCAAAAAGAGTTCGGATTAACCGGAAGTTCGGATTAGCGAGGTTCGAATTACCGGGACTCTACTGTATATAAATATTATAAGCTATATATAACTGATTCAAAAATTTTGTCAAAAACTGTGTAAAAAATTGTTGGCATGAAGGCCACACTATCCTTTTACATACTAAAAAAAAGCAAACGTGTGGGGTCGTAGGAGTTCCTCACGCCTTTTCTTCAACTCAGAATATAATATAATATGAATATTATTTAAATAAACGGAATTCCGTCTAGCCAGGGAGCTGCGCTTGCTAGAACCTCTTGCCCCCCCTTGGTCGAGCAATTTTCCGCCTACGGTAGATAGAAGGAAATAAAGAGAAGAAGAAGGTGAGCGTAGCCTCGCCAAGAATTCGGCTAATCTCGCCTTCCTCCGCCGTCTCTCGGGCGCTGGGAACGCATTTTTGTTAGGAACGCTTTTTGTTACGTTACATTTTCTCCCAATTCACCCTGCTTAAGCCGCGTTAAAGAACTTCGTTGCAAAACTTTAAGGGTGGGGAGGTGGGTGCCGTGTTATTATGAAGCCCCGGGGCCCGTCAAGTCTGTCTGCGGCCCTGCATTGATTTATGTTGTTTAACAAAATTTTGTCGCTGCCCCTAAAAGTATGAATTTTCACTGACATAAAGTTGCCAGAGTGTATTGGCTACCATTCCAGTGAAATAAATAGAGACAGGGGTCTAAATGGCAGTCGGTGCCGAATATGACCTTAAATGAAATTAAAAAAAAAAAAAAAAAAAAAAATTAAATAAATAAAAAGTTACCAGGAGAGTGGCAATTTTTTTTTTTTTTTTTTTTTTTAATAAATATATTTTTAGGCCTGAAGATGGTGGATGATTCCCACCGAAACTGCTTGCTAGTGCAGTAGCCAGTTCTGCAAATAAAGCGAATAATAATAAAAAATCTCTTTTTTATTGTTACAAACTTGACCTACTGAATAATACCTTGGCTAAAAAAAATAGATGCAATAAATCTTCCATTTCAAGAAATTTTTTTTTTCGTTAGTCAAATTAAGGTTGTTCGGACAAGTACCCCGTAAGTCATAATAGAATCTAAATTATTTTTTTAATAAAATTAAAAATTTGATTGCATAAATTCATTATTATAATTTAGTAGTGACCTACCGGTATCATAGTTTATAATTGAATTAACATAATAATTTAATTACCAAAAATAAATGAATGACTTTTGACTCAAGTATTCTTTGTATAATATAGATCAGGCGACATTCGTATTTGACAGTTGATTATGTTGATCTAGTATAGTGTTCATTTGTATTTTATTTATAACTAGCTGCGGTAGGGTTGCCTTCGGCAACCCTACCCCGCTAGCCCTGGCGGGCGGCGTCACGGGATATGACTAAGAGTTGTCCAGATAAATGTATTTTAATTAATTATGAAAAAGAGATTTTATTTTTTATTTTAAATATTTGATTAATATATTTTTCAATTATTTACACCCTAAGGAAGCGTAATTTTAAATTTTATTAAAAACGAATGAAAAATAAATTTCAGGGGGGGGGGGGCAGGGGGTGATTGAACTTTCTGAGGTCTAAAATACCATTTTTCAATTATTTACACCCTAAGAAAGCGTCATTTTAAATTTTATTAAAATCGAATGAAAAATAAATTTCAGGGGGGTCAGGGGGTGATTGAACTTTCTGATGTCTAAAATACCATTTTTCAATTATTTACACCCTAAGGAAGCGTAATTTTAAATTTTATTAAAAACGAATGAAAAATAAATTTCAGGGGGGGGCAGGGGGGTGATTGAACTTTCTGAGGTCTAAAATACCATTTTTCAATTATTTACACCCTAAGAAAGCGTCATTTTAAATTTTATTAAAATCGAATGAAAAATAAATTTCAGGGGGGTCAGGGGGTGATTGAACTTTCTGATGTCTAAAATACCATTTTTCAATTATTTACACCCTAAGAAAGCAACATTTTAAATTTTATTAAAATCGAATGAAAAATAAATTTCAGGGGGGGCAGGTGGGGTGATTGAACTTTCTGGGGTCTAAAATACCATTTTTCAATTATTTACACCCTAAGAAAGCGTCATTTTAAATTTTATTAAAATCGAATGAAAAATAAATTTTAGGGGGGTCAGGGGGTGATTGAACTTTCTGATGTCTAAAATACCATTTTTCAATTATTTACACCCTAAGAAAGCAACATTTTAAATTTTATTAAAATTGAATAAAAAATAAATTTCAGGGGGGTCAGGGGGGTGATTGAACTTTCTGATGTCTAAAATACCATTTTTCAATTATTTACACCCTAAGAAAGCGTCATTTTAAATTTTATTAAAATCGAATAAAAAATAAATTTTAGGGGGGTCAGGGGGGTGATTGAACTTTCTTATGTCTAAAATACCATTTTTCAATTATTTACACCCTAAGAAAGCGTCATTTTAAATTTTATTAAAATCGAATAAAAAATAAATTTTAGGGGGGTCAGGGGGTGATTGAACTTTCTGGGGTCTAAAATACCATTTTTCAATTATTTACACCCTAAGAAAGCAACATTTTAAATTTTATTAAAATCGAATGAAAAATAAATTTCAGGGGGGGGCAGGGGGGTGATTGAACTTTCTGGGGTCTAAAATACCATTTTTCAATTATTTACACCCTAAGAAAGCAACATTTTAAATTTTATTAAAATCGAATTAAAAATAAAAAAAATAAAATTTTAGGGGGTGGTGGGGTGGGGGCGCAGAGCGGAAAAATCTTTTCAAATGTCGAATTGTTAGGGGGAGGAAGAGTTTTTATTTTTCATTTTAAAGATTTGATAAATATATTTTTCATAAAGCGAGTTAGATCCTGTTTTCCAATGCTTTGCTATGGGGTAATTGATAACCCCCAAAAAGGGGGGTTCCCTACCCCTAATTCGATATAATGATAGCCTAAAACCACCCCCGGAAAATTCCCTACCCATTAAAAAAAACTCCATGAAAATCGGTCCAGTAGTTTCGGAGTCTATGCGTTACAAACAGACAGACAGACAGACAGACAGAGATTGTCTTTTATATAATAGTATAGATATTACAATGAGTAATGCAAATCAGTTTAGACACAATGGGCGATTTGCGAAGAAAAATATCGTACATTGAAAAAAAAAAAAAAAAATGTAAGTGAAAGCGAATTATTTTATGCGACTGTTGTGTTGTTCGTTGCTGCTGTACTCCGGGATGCCCGTTGTAGTCGCTGTAGATGGCCGATGGTGAGGGAGGGAGTTTTGGTTCAAAAAGAGACTGTTTGTAGGGCTGGACGGTAATGGATTTTCATTACCGACCTCGATAATGAAAAAAAAACCGGTTTTTCTCGAAAGTCGGTAAAAATTTTTTACCGCCCGCGGAACCAAAGTTTGCCGCCGCGGAACATTTTTTTTTTTGCGGAACCAAAATTTTTCCACGGCCGGAAAAATATTTTACCTTTTTTTTAGAGAGCCAATTTTTTGCCGAAACATTTTTTTCCCCCGCGGAACCAAAAACCAAAATTTTTCCACGGCCGGAAAAATATTTTACCTTTTTTTTAGAGAGCCAATTTTTTGCCGAAACATTTTTTTTTTCTCGCGGAACCAAAATTTTTTACCGACCGAAAAAATAGGTTTTTACCGACTTTCGAAAAAAAACCGGTTTTTATCGAATTAGAGGTTCGTTACCGCGTTTTCGGTAAAAAATTTTTACCGGTTTTTACCGGTAAACCGGTTTACCGTCCAGCCCTAACTGTTTGTATTAATTTGGGTTTTATTCGAAAGTGTACAGCGACGGGTCCCAGAGTTACGAGTGACGAGCTTCAGGTTTATGGGTAAACGGCTCGGGGTCCGGGTCGTCGATTCGTATTTATGCGAGACCAAAATCCATGCCTCAGCGAAAGAGTTAGATCGGACGTGTTTTCCATTCGAATGTATAAATTTGAATTTTACTTTATTTAATTTAGCTGAATAGACCAAAAATATAATTTCTAAATTAAACAATTTTGCTCAGGCTAACTCTTTCGGGATTTTTGACCTTTGGTCTCAAACCCCATAACACGACGTTGTAGTACTGGTCTGAGTCACGTGACTTACTTATTTTTTAAAAATGACTGACTGTCATTTTAGAGAATTTTTTGACTTTCATGTTAAAATATCTTTAAAAACCCTTTTCAGAAACTTTTAATTTTATTTTTAACGTATTCTACGGAAGTGAATTGATAAAATGTAAGTTTTTTGTTCTGTTGCCTATTGCAGGAGTGGCTATATAATTCGATATGTGTGCGTTTCGTCGACATTCCCATAGACTGCATGTTAAATTTCAATTTTTTAATAATTAATTACATGATAACCCTGTGTCAGATCTGTTTCAAAATTTTATTTTATACGTATGTGATAGTGAATAATAACATATTAAAAAATTAGCTTTTAATCTATTAAAGTGCTTTAATGTCCGAAGAGCCTTAATCAGATATTTTGGAATAAAAAGAAAACCACCCTGTATTTAGTTCAAGAGCATCTAAAAAATAATTGATTTTTGAATTTTAATCAAAACCGTTAGAGCGAATTTTGAGAAAATCGAAAGAAAACTTAAAAAAGTACATCACTAAAGTCTTAGTACTTTTTAGCCGATTTTTTTCTTAAGAAATACCTGCTGATAGTACAAATTTTGAATAATTCCACTATGCCAAAGATCTCATATTTTATTACTTTCTCTTACCCTATATATGAAATATATAGAGAAAGTATTGCGATTTTGTCAAAAATTCGATGTCGAGATTTTGATGGATATACATGTTTTGAGGTCCCCTGAGTCCAAAAAAGTGGGTCCCGCAAATTGGTCTGTGTGTGTGGACATTTTTGACCATGAAAGAAATGAGCTAGGAGGTTGGAAATTTTATATTTAAGTTAGGCACCATCCGAACACGTGTAAATAAGCTTTGAAACAAAATCGGCCAAAAATTACTGGTACTTTACTGATGTACTTTTTCAGTTTTTTTTCGATTTTCTCAAAATTGGCTACAAGGATTTTTTATTATATTCATAAATAAACTAATTTTTAGATGCACTTTAAAATATTCTCTTTTTGCCGTTGAAATCTTCTGAATACCATTTTACTCCTGTTTTCTAGGAAAGATAGGAGAAATCAGTGGCGTAGTGAGCTT